>JAPFFP010043862.1:0-12875 GCA_026153255.1 Solanum medicagineum
ATACTCAAATAAGAATTCTCAATTAAAATCCTATATCATATGAAGGATGACTCCGTCTTAGTTTAAAAAAAAAATTGAAGTGTTACATATTAGGATTACATATTGGAAAAATTAGATATATATATCCCTCTCATATTGGTAGACCTTATTTAAGGTAATATTTCAATTGAATTTGTATTTATATTAATACCATTGCAACACGTTTTATCTACGACGCAATTTTTAATTTTAGATTTGATAGACGACAAAAATTTAACATCTTATTGTGTCTTTTCCTATTTTATTATTATTATTTTTAAAGAACTGGAAAAGAAAGTAAAATATCAAAAGCAAATTCCAAAAATAGAGCTAGAGACATCTACAAACTGCATAATGCTTGATGATTCCATTAACAGACTAAAAAAATCTGCTCGTTGAGGAAGATGGATTGGTGCAATGTATGATGCGTAGTTATACATCATATATACATGAATATGACACTGAAACTATCGGCCTTGTTTTTGTGTCGAAGCCTAAATTAGCAACCATCGACATAGTATGTTGCAAAAGCACGAATTTCCTATTCAGTCTATATGGGTTTAAAGTTATGCGGAGCGGGCGGATTGAAGTAGTTATTTTAAAAATTGATGTGGGATGGAGCGGATTGTGGGTTTAAAAAATCAAATAGCAATTCGAAGAAAATTAAATATTTGTAATTAGTAAAAATCATAAATAAAATTTTTTTATATTGAACGTTGATTAATTTTATTTTTTTCTAAAATTTAAATTAGACATGTCCTGTAAATTATTAGTTGTTAAAATGTTAATTAGAAACTTTTAATTAACGATTAAGAAACAATTGTCGAAATGTCAACTAGAAATAGTTAATTAGTGAAAATTTAAAAAAAATTATGAATTTTAATTTTTTATATTGAATTCAATTAGAAACAAAAGAACTTAAAAATTTAAGCGAGGCGGATCTATGTGGGGCGTGTGGACGGGTTGAAAATGAAAAAGTGATCATGTAGAGTGGAGCGGGCGATTTTAAAAATTGTGGGTTAAGCTCAACCCGCCCTGCACTCGCCCCATTACCATCCCTATTAATGGAGAGTGGGGAACTCAAAATTCCTGAGATGGAGGAGCCATATGAGAAGATGTTAAATAAATCCATCTTTAGTTATCATGATTTTATTTAAATATAATTTTATATTACTTATAAAATATTTATTATCAGTTTGAAGTGATTATAATGATGAACTATTATCTTTATACGTGTAATTTCAATTATCCATGTATATCAATACAATATGGTTCATGACAATTGCCCGATTATGTTTAAGATTAATGGGGAGTGGGGATTTATTTAAATATGATTTTCTATTACTACCAAATACTCTCTTAGATATTTTAGCAAGCTTTGAACTTGAGAAGTGAGAAACACCCCTCTCTTAGCTTTTGCTATATAATGGAGTTCCAAGTTCCATTCAACTTCATTTTCTTATTCCTTTTCCAATCTTTCCTCTTTCTAATACTTGTGGGATGGAAAAAAATCAAGAAACTTAAACAAAAGACTTCCTCCAGGGCCATGGAAATTGCCTATCTTTGGAAGTATCCATCACTTGGCATTAGAAGGTGGACTTCCCCATCATGCACTCACAAAATTGGGCAAAAAACATGGACCTTTCATGCACCTTCAACTAGGCGAAATTTATACAGTCGTAGTTTCTTCTATGGACATGGCGCGAGAGGTACTGAAAACTCATGACCTTGCTTTTGCATCGAGGCCTAAATTAGTACCCGTCAACATAATATGTTACAAGTGCACGGAGATTGCGCTTAGTCCTTATGGAGATTACTGGAAACAGATGCGCAAAATATGCGTGATGGAACTTCTCAGCGCCAAGATCGTACGGTCCTTTAGTTCCATCAGGCATGATGAGGCTTCACGCCTCGTCCAGTTCATCAGGTCATCAACACGTGGTGAGCCGATAAACGTTACTGTTATGAGAGTTCAAATATATTCAGAGCAGCATTTGGTGATCAATTGTTGAAAGACCAAGAGAAATTCAATGGAATAGTCAGGGAATCAATGGTATTGGCAAGTGGATTTAGTGTGGCTGACATTTTCCCTTCAATCAAGATACTTCATGTGTTAAGTGGATTGAGGAGTAGGATCTTGAAGGTTCACAAAAGTGTTGATGCTATGGCTGAGGATGTTATCAATGAGCACAAGAAGAATCTTGCAAGTGGTAAAAAGGGAAATGGTACATTTGGAAGTGAAGATATAGTTGATGTTATGCTGAGATTAAAGGAGAGTGGGGAACTTAAAATCCTAATCACCAATGACAACATCAAAGCAATTATACTTGTAAGTACATATATTGAAAAATAGGTGAAACTATCTAATTACACAAGCATTCTATAGGATTTGAAATAATTGCATATTGTTTCACTAATTAATAATTTTGTGCCAGATATCAAGTCAGATACACCTAAATAAAGTATTTTTGCTACTAGATATACTCTAAAGTACAAATGCATAAGCGAGTAAGAGAGGGAGAGACGTGAGTGAGAGAGGACAAAGGAGAGAGGCAGGTCCCGAATACATGTGAATCACATTAGATACGTGTATTTGGGAGACCAGATACATCATAGACATATTTTGAAGTACAAATACATAGGTAGAGAGGCAGACGAGAGATTCTTGTATTTCAGATATATGCGAATCTATTTGGACACAATTTATCTGGAATAAATTATACCTAATTTTGACCTCATGTATCCGAGATACATATATCTAGAATGACCAGATTCGGGTATCTGGGATCAAAATCTGGCACGAACAATAATTTTGAAGAATCATGGCGATGCACCTTATTAAGCTCTAAACCAGTGGATTTGTGTAAGTTCCCCTTAAAAATCTCCAACAATGTGTTTGGCAGGGAGGAAAATATTTTCTATAAAAATAAGTGAATATTTTTCTATAAAAATAAGTGAATTTCTTACCTATTTTTTTGAGTTTAATGTTATTCTAAAGTTATTTATATATAACCTTGACAAATATCATGAAATATAGGATGTCTTCTTTTCGGGAATAGAAACTTCAGGAGCAACAACAATATGGGCCATGGCAGAAATGATGAGGAATCCCAGTTTATTAGCAAAGGCACAAGCTGAGGAAAGAGAAGCATTCAAAGGAAAAGAAACTTTCAATGAAGATATCATTGAGGAATTGAAATACTTAAAACAAGTTGTTAAAGAAACCTTGAGACTTCATCCTCCCCTGTTCTCCATAAACATTGCAGCACTACCCTTGCTCCTCTCAATCACCCTTTCAACTGCACCCTTTTCATTAGGGCCATTAAGACCATTCTTACACAAGTGATTGAGAGAAATACTTTGATCACAACTATTAGAGATAGGAAACTTACTAGAAGTGGAAGCTAGAGATTTAGGATCCTTCAAGCCTACCAGTCGACCCTTCTCCAAATTTGTGTCAGTTCCCTGAAGCTCTAATACCTCTTGATTACCCAATTCATAATTCACATGGGTGTTTTCAATCACATTTCCCTCAAATTACTGAGAATTGTGATCCTTCTTCAAGACATGGTCATTATTCCCAGAAATAATGGGTTTTGGATTGATAACAGTAGACCCCCTCCTCAATAATTGGACCTGAGTTGAATTATGAGCAGTGGAAACCCTAGTTTCTAAATTTGATGAAAATCCCACATTAACTTTTGGGGCTTTTGGGTCAGGAAGATCCGCCTTAGTCTCCTGAGTCGAATGGTACCCCTCTAGACCCATGAAACTCGCCGGAGCTCCGTTGCCGTTGTTGATAATAGCCTCACTGGCGATTCCATCAGTGGAATTGGTTCCCTTTTACCCTATAGCAACCTTAGGACTTGTAGAAGCCATTACCATAGGCCTTGTGTCGCGTAAGTCCCTGGAAGAAGCCTGGATCTCAAGGCTCGATTCAGGCGATTGAAAATCAACTCTCCCAAAATTTGCTTAGTCCGATCTCTGAAATGGGACTATGGATAAGTCTAAATCTTTGAACAAAGGTGGATCCTGGCATGTACAATCCTCTCCTACTCTCGAAATAACTTGAGTCTTCCCCAAATTCACACGGGAAATAATTTCGTGAGCCTTCTGCAGTTCCTCTCGCGAAATTTCTTCAGTGATCACCAAACTAGAACACAAATTGTTAGAACTGAGAGTGTGATTCATGCGCGTGTTATTTAGATGTGGCTGCGCCATATTAGAGCACCCCTATTGCATCTGGTCCGGCAATCTGTCCCCCTCACCGGCGCGTCATGCACTATCACAGTGTGACTGGCAGTGTTTAGAAGCTAGAGAGCGTTTTAGAGAGAGAGCGTAGAGAGAGAAAAAAAGTTGAAAAATGAGAAAGCGATATTTTTAATTACTCTAAGTTAGATTATAGAATAAATGAATTAGGAAAGGATCTTAGGCCTTTGTTTTTTAATTAGTACACTTTAGCCTAAAATAACCAATCAAAATGATATTTTATCCCTTGTTCCAAATATTTAAGCTTTACATGTACCAATTGTTTCAAAACACCTAATCAACCTAGCTTTATCTAGTGATAAACCTAGAATTTGGCCCTGGTCTTTCCTTGAGCACCATGAACCTTGACTAAGGCAAAAAGAAAAGCCTAGGTTGAGAATGACTACCAAAAGTGGGCATGGTTCGGAGGAGAGATATTATGTACTTCAATATAAGCTAAAACCCTAAGTTGAGAGTGGTCGGTGTAAGGGAAAAGCACAAAAACAAGGTGGTGAGTTAGGAGTGAGGAGAAAAAGAAGAAAATTCATGTATGGGGTGCAAGAAAAATGAAAGATGCCTTATATATGAGCTAAAAAAATGATGTGTAAAAATAAGGCAAAAGCTGAAAAATAAAAAGAAAGCACCCGAAAAAGCTCAAAAAAGGGGGAAAAGGGAGATATAAGGTAAAAATAATAGAGTTGGTGGGGGAAAAAGTGTACAGATGTAGTTTCAAGGAAGACCTTTAGTCACTATTCTTTCAAAAATGTCATAACAAAGCCCCCTAAGCCTCCTTTACAAGCCTAGAAAGTCCTAAAGTGATCCTAGTCCAGTTAGTTGAAGGCCTGAGTCATGAATATAGGGGCAAGCCTATGGTATTAGCATTATGCATAATATCTTTTGTGAGAGTGAGTGTTCTTGCATAGTCCCATGATTAAACATGAAATCATCATTGAGTGTCAAATATGGGACTTCTTTCTGTGAGGGCACTCACATTACATTGTTAGCATTTGACTTGTTTAGTGATTGTGGACTATTGATATTCCCTTTCTTGCCATAGTTGTGTTGTCACATGCACCAGTTTGTATTGGTCTGCTAAATAGTTGTATGATCCTATTCTGAAAAACTGATGTGGGTATCTAAGTTTAGATTGTATATAATGTATGCCATTGAGTTGAGGCTATGTGTTACTGTATTGTCTATATAGATTGAGTCGTCGCTTGAGGACAATCAACAATTTTAAGTTAAGGGTGTTGATGTGTTGTCAAAATACAACACTTTTGATGCTTAAAATATAGAATTTTGTGTGTTCTCAATGCTACATTTATGGTTTTTATGTGTTTAGTTTTGCAGGAAAGCAGGTTGGCTATGGCTTGGGGGAAAATTTTAGAGTTTTCAGGTTTTTGGTGATTTACGAGACCTTCTACGAGTCATAGAGAATTCTATGAGTGGTAGAGGTAGTTTCGTGACAAATTTCAGTGAAGGATGATATCTGAAGATCAGCTATACGAGACCTCAATATGAGTCGTAGAGCATTCTACGAGTCGTATAGACAGGTTTCGTGAAGAATCCCAGAGAGAGATAATTTAAAGCAGTTGAAGCCTACGAGTCTAAAGTATGAGTCATAAATTAGTTTGCAAGTCGTAAAGATGGTTCGTAGAAGAGAAGTCCAAGATCCCAAAAGCTGATTACGAGACCCCGATTACGATTCATAAATCACATTACGAGTCGTATAAACCTTTCGTAGAAGTTGCCGACCAATTTTTCTATTTTATTAAGGACTTAATTATGATTATTATAAATAGTATTTTTGGGTTATTTTTCAGGAAGAGTCATCAATTTGATTGTAATTAGGGTTGGAATACAATACTTAGAGAGAAAATTGAGAGAATACACTTGTAAATTAATTTGATCTTTAAATCTTGTGATTCTCAATCAATTTTGGATTTGCTTGATTCTCAATCAATTGGCTAAGTGCTCAATTATATTTTTCAATTCATAATTTTTTTCATCTATCCATAGCATGAGTAGCTAAATCCACAACTAGAGTTGTGGGAATCATAAAGATCTAACAAAGTAAGCCCAGATAATTTGCAATTCTTAGAATGGTTATTTGCATGTATTAATCAATTCTCTTCGTTTTGCACGTTTTCTAATGGTGGCCAACATTAGAACTTGCCTAGTGTTACTTACTGGATCAAGATAGTAATAAATAGGAAAAGAGAATGATTAACAGTATTTGATGATGTGTCCTTGTCTAATCAACCGAACTGGGCCAAGGGGAGGTTGACCGGGATTTACAAGTAATGGTTAGTATTTCACACTATGGACATGAGCCAAGTCCCATAGTGAAATTTATCTCTCACCTTTGAAAAAAAGGCTTGAACTTAAATTACCATCCTGCATGTTATACTCTAGTCGAGAATTGGGTTATCCGGTGATACTAAGTTGGTGAATCATGGGAAATACAATACCCTAGTTGCTCTCTATTATTTATTTTATCTCATAATAGTTAGTTTAACTTACTTTCTTATCAATTATTGCAAATTCCCCCCCCCCCCTTTCGGGGAATTGAATTGGTTGATTACTTAGATTATTCTCAGGAGTCTACATATTCCCTGTGGGTTCGACCCTAACCTAGGTTAGGTTTTATGCTTTGACAATGACTGTTTTATCCTCTAAAAAGGAGGTATAACTTGGGTGTGATTATCATCTATGAATATACATAACACTCTTTCATATTACATTGTGTGTGAAAGGTAACATGTGTTAGTTATGAAATTCATGATAGATATTTGTGTCAGTAAATTTGTAGTTGGTATATCAGTAGAAATGTACACCTTTTATGTGTCATTAGACCAAATATAAAGAAAAAATATCACTTAATAAAACATCAATGCCATGTTATTATAGCTATTTAAAGTGACAAGTTTGTATTATCGATCTGACATTTAAATTGTTTACTTGAAGTTGCGAACCCACTCCCCTTCCACGAAAATATCTTTTAAAATAAAATGAATTGTTTGAGTAGAATTATTTATATGTACTTGGATATTTGTACTCATTATTCAACATAATGAAATGACACATAAATATGTTACTTGCTATATTGAAATCCAGTGTTATCATGTTTGTATATGTTTATTATTTTACTCTACTTTTATTAATATATTGGTATATACTAAAACAACAATATTGTGTATTAATATAATTAACATACTTGGTGAAAACCAAATTATCAGCTACTAATCATGTTTCATTACTATATATATTTGACACCAAATTATATGAATATTAAGGGTTGCGCATATGCTTATAATGCTTGTTTATGAAAAATGAATGTCTTTTATATTCAATATGTGAATATTATTGTTTCACTTATTAAGATAAAATTGCTTACACTATTGTATTAGAAATACAATGTGTAAGTATGTAAGAAAAGAATTGCAGCGTCAGTAATATGTTTAATTGTCTTAACGTGGTGGAAGTACTATAACATCTTTTGTCTTTAATGTATTGTTTTTAGGACTAAATTCTAGGTAACACTTATTGCGCTGAATATTATCTATTTGTCTCTATAGTTGTGTCTTGATTTCATCCATCCTCTTACTACATGTCCTAATATTTTGAGAAATTGTGAATGGTGAAACTACTTTTTAAAACCCTTGACTACGAGTTAGGTGGCAAGACGGCTGATACATTAAGATTCTTATCATGAGTCCTTGATCACGTGTTAGGTGGCAAGATAGTTGATATATTGAGATTCTTATCATGAGTTCTTGACTACGAGTTAGGTGGCAAAGTAGTTGATATATGTTGTGATTGAGGTATATAGCCTGCGAGGTTCCCATGAGTCCCCTTAGTCTATGGAGCCTTAGCTCGACGAGGATATATACGACAGACTGTGGAACGGTCTTGATTCCACCTTGCATTGAATACCATCTCATTGTATTACTTGCGGTTGAATTGACTTGTCTTATAGGAGGTTATATATTACTTTATTCGCACCGTTCTATATAAAATTGGCGGCACCGATGCTAGACTGGTTTTCCTATTACAGGTGGAAGTGTTCCTAGATTATTTCATAGTTTATTCAACTTCTGAGTTCCAGTCGGTTAAACCTGCTGGGTACATATTATGTGTACTCACCCCTACTTCTTTCTGCCCTGCAGATTCTCGTCAAGATTGTCCACGTGGTAGTTGATTTGCTCGTGCAGTTGGTTCATACCAGATCTAGTGGTAAGACTCAGAGCTTCGAGTTGCCACTATATTTATTTTAGTTATTCAGTCTTTATCTCTATTTGAAGACTGAGATATACTTATTTCACTAGTTTATGTATTTATAATTAGATGCTCTTTACACTCATGACACTAGGTTTTGAATTATGATTTTATGGGTGACTTATCATGTAATGATTATTTATTTGTTGGGATTTCTCCTTCAAGTGTACTTTATTCTTGAGCTTGGAATTAAGTGGCCCAGTAGTCATGATCCCATTTTGGGTCGTTACGTTAAGTCTTCCATTTAGGGCTTCCTTGGAAAGCCACCTAGGTAATTGAATTTGGTGTAATTGGATCAAATTACAATGTCTGCTTTATTTAGTTGGACAGATAATTATTTGGTCTGCAGGTCATTGGGTGTAAGGGTTAATTTTTTTTATTTTTATTATTTTAATATTTATTAAAGATATTTTAGCTTATAATATTTATTTTTCCCTTCTCATTCTCAACCTTTGATTTCATTTAATTGTTCACATTAATTTTTTTATTTATTTAGTTTACATTTATTTTCTATTAGTATGATTTTATTGGTATTCTAACTTTTAAATTAAAGTTGCTCGATTGTTTAGTAAAGGTATAAACTTATGTTTTTCTTTAAATCATATTTATGTACATTATTTTGAAACTTGCATTAAGAGTATTACGTTAAATTTTTTATTTTAAATTTAGAATTTATCTTATAATTTTTAGATCATTTTTGTTAGTAGTATATGACTTGATATTTTACATTACAAGCCATTTATTTTTTTAGTTATATTTGATGGATTATCTTTTTGTCAAATATTTTAATAATTTTTTATGACATTATATTTATAATATTTATCTTTTTGCATATTATTATATAAATGATGTAGAAACATGTATACTAATATATAGATAATTATGTAATGTATATATAATATATTGATATTGTATAAATATATATAATCATGTATTGATATTATATAAATAATTATATAACATGTAAATATTTATTTGATTATTATGCATTCCCACCTTAATAAATAAAAGACTAAAAAAAAATGTTATAAATATTCATTTTTGCCACAAAAAAGGTGAAATAATTATACAAGGAAAAAAATAAAGAAAAGAGCAAAAAGAATAATTGAATCAATGATTTTTTTTCTTTAAACAGCATAGGAAAAAAAGTATTTGTTTTTATAAAACCACATGGCTAATTGGCCGAAGAAATATTTGCTGCCACCACTTTGTAATAACGAGTGGCCACATTGGCTATTTGTTTTTTCTAAAGACAAAATGGCATAGCCAATTTATTTGTAAACAAAATTACGGATGGTCAGAGAATGTAATCATCCCTTATATTTAGTGATACGAGACATGATCTGTAGTTTAGTAGGAAGTTGTAGGACTTTGATTTAAAAGTATTGATGTCACGATCTAAAAATTGGGCATGATGACACTTGTTTAATCCCACCAGAACAAGTCAGCCTTAACTTAAAAAGGGATAACATAATGCGCGGAAGCATTTTTAACTAAACAAATAACTAAAAATTGAGAAAATTTCATAAACATAAATCCCACCCAAGGATTGGTTGTCACGCATACAAGCCACTAGAAATACAGAAAACAAGGATATACAAGTCCACACTGCCCTTCTTCTCAAATAGAACAAGTACAGAAGAAATAGGAATAAGAGAGTCAGCCAGATGACAACATCTACCTCTCTACGTCTCCTGAGAATCCTTGACGCTTTAGGAAATTCCTATTCATAGCTCGGGTTCACCACCTACACGAGTGTAGAAGCAAGGGGTGAGTACCAAAATATCATGCCGTACCCAGCAAGCGAACTAATAAATACAAAGTTAAGTAATATAGAATACCGATACCCCCAACTCTCCAACCAAACTCCCACAACCATAACCTGCATAAAATACTTAGCAAGGAATAATCCATGACACTTAATAGGTAGCAACAACAAGAACAAGCACACAACCAATCCATGATATCAATAACACACATGAGGACCTAAGCCTCCATATCACACTTCTTTTGGGAGATTTTTTCTTTGACATTGAGTATATTAAGTTGTTTTAATATATTTTCCTTTATTTTTATCTTGCCGGAACGTGGCACCCGATCCAATGTTGTGTTGGAACGTGACACCCGATCCAATATATGCGTCGGAACGTGACATCCGATCCAAGATTTGTGTCGGAACGTGACACCTGATCGAGTATTTGTGTCGGAACGTGACACTCGATCCAGTATTTGTGTCGAAACGTGACACTCGATCCAATATTTGTGTCGGAACGTGACACCCAATCCTATATTTGTGTTCATTATTCTTTATCATTACTTCTCACTTCATTATCATCATTTCATCAAGCCTTCTTTATTCAAGGCATCAGTTTGAGAGTTCAAGTTCAAGATTATAAATGGGATCCATGGTCTTGGGATTGCAGACCAATCGCAACAATATATCAGTCAACCGATTCACAACAATTAAGTGTCACTTCAATATCAATAACAAATAATCACTATTTCACATATAATAGACCTCCATCATTAATTCATAATCAACTATCTGTATAGGATAACTACCCAATTTAAAATATTTCAATCAAGGCTTACATAAATTATGTTCAATAACTCACACAAGAAGTACAAGATTCTATATACTTAACAAAGGTTAAGAAATCCACTTGCCTTGGTCAATTCAACACTTTGGCCTTCCCTTTTTGTATGAAATTCGTATCACTGTAATCTAGTCATATTGATTATTACACCTCAACTTAACTTTGAATCATCAAAATAAATTTTCCATAATAATATTTTTCATAATAAAGTGCTTAAAAGTATACGAAAAATAAACTTATTTATATAAAATATCTTAGTATAAAAGATTTATAAAATAGGAGTAACTTACAATAAAATTGTCGAAGTTGCACGCAATAAACCACCTTCCTTCAACTTAATAAAACTATCAAAATATTTATGATACAAACTTTTTTTTTTTTAAACAGAATGCTCAATTTCGTCTGATCAGTGAGCAGAGTTCTCTGCTCTTTATATAGAACCATATATGGCTCTCACAGATTCAAAGAGTCAAGAAAATAATTTGAGTGGAACGAGAAAGGCTCCACTTCATGTAAAGACAACCAAGTGCTATTAGCACTTAACAATATTGTATATATAAAAACCAATAAATAAGGAATCATTAACAAGAAACTAATAAATTAATAGGGCATACAAAGAAACTAATAAATTAATGGAGCATTAGCTCCATGGACATAAAAAAAAAGCCTACTGGCCTAACTTTACAAATTGTGGTGTCGGCCATCTATATCAGCAAACATTTAACATTAATATAGATATATTATTATTATTTTATTTATTTTATTTTATTTTGTCGTTACATTATCCACTACTAAATTTCATGTTTGTCCTCGAACATAAATTAAAAGAAAGTACCTGAGGTCTCGAAAAGATGAGGATGAATAGTACGCATTTCGGATTCTTTCTCCCAAGTTGCTTCTCGAACTGGATGATTCTTCCACTTGAACTTTTACCGAAGCAATCTCTTTGTTTCTAAGCTTGCGAATCTGCCTATCTAAAATAGCAATAGGCTCCTCCTCAAACGACAAGTCTGAATTCAGTGCTACTGAGTCGTATGAAAGTATATGAGACTCATCGGGCACGTACTTTCGGAGCATGGAGACATGGAACACGGGGTGTATGGATGATAAAGTAGGTGGCAAGGCCAATCTATAGGCCACCTCTCCAACTCTTTCCAAAATCTCAAATAGGCCAATAAATCGAGGGCTAAGCTTGCCCTTCTTCCCAAACCGCATTACACCCTTCATGGGTGATACTCTGAGCCAAACGTGATCACCTATCATAAACTCCAGGGCTCAAACTCTCCTCTCCACATAACTCTTTTGTCTACTCTGAGCAGCCAAAAATCTATCCTGAATCATACGAACCTTTTCCACAGCCTCTCTCAGAAAGTCTGCATCCAATGAGTCTGTCCTAACAGAGTCAAACCAATCAATCGGAGATCTACACCGCCTACCATAAAATGCCTCAAATGGAGCCATTTGAATACTAGAGTGATAGCTATTGTTATAGACAAATTCTGCTAAAGGCAAGTGTTGGTCCCAACGAGAACCAAAATCTATCACATATGCTCGAAGCACATCCTCCAATACCTAAATAGTCCGCTCGGACTGTCCGTTTGTCTGTGTCACGCCCCAAACTCCCGTAGGGCGGACCGGCACCCGTTACCGATAAGGTTTCGGGAGAACCAACCTATAACCATGCTCGTTCTATCCATATTATGCGTAGTTTCTATCCTTAACGTGTCGTAAAAC
>JAPFFP010043863.1:0-12875 GCA_026153255.1 Solanum medicagineum
ACCTCTGAGACATTAGTGGGTCTTGCCCAATTTTCATTGTTTCAACCTTCTGAGGATCCATCATAATTCCCCATCTTTATAAACCACATGCCCCAAGAAGGAAACTGCATCAAGTCAGTACTCACACTTAGAGAATTTGGCATATAAGTTCTTCTCCCTTAGCAATCCTAGAACAATTCTCAGATGCTCTTCATGCTCCTTTTTGCTCTTTGAGTAGATTAATATATCATCAATAAATATAATAACGAAGAGATCCAGGTATGGCTTAAAGATTCCATTCATCAAACTCATGAAAGCAGTAGGAGAATTTGTAAGTCCAAAGGACATAATCAAAAATTCATACTGCCCATACCTTGTTCGAAAAGCAGTCTTTGGCACATCCGCTGCCCGTGTTTTTAACTAGTGACAACCAGATTGCAAATTAATTTTTGAGAACACACAAGCACCTTGCAACTGATCGAATTAGTCGTCAATTCGAGGAAGGGGGTACCTGTTCTTAATAGTTACCCTGTTCAACCATCTGTAGTTTATACACATACGAAGGCTACTATCTTTCTTATTCACAAAAAGAACCGGAGCACCCCTAGGAGAGACACTTGGTCTAATAAAACCTTTACCTAACAACTCTTGAAGTTGGGCTTTCAACTCTCCCAATTCAGTCGGGGCCTTTTTGTAAGGTGGAATAGAAATAGGACGAGTACCTGGCTCCAAATCAATATCCCTATTTAGTGGCATGCCAGGAAGGTCTGTAGTAAAGACATTCACAAATTCACGCACTATTGAGATGGATTCAACTGAGGGCACTTCAAAATTATCGTCCTTGAGATGTGCCAGAAAGGCTAACCAACCCATACTCACTAACTTCTTAGCATGCAGAAAAGAGATGATTTGAAATTGAGAAGGAAAATAATCACCTTCCTATACCAATTGATCTATCTCAGGGTTGACCAATGTCACAGTCCTAGCATTGCAATCCAAGATGGCAAAATTTGGAGAGAGCCAAGTCATACCCTGGATAATGTCAAAGTCAACCATCTCTAGAATAATCAAATCTACATAAGTTCTGCTTCCTACAAAAATCACAAGGCAAGACCTATGCACCTTCTCAACTAACACAAACTCACCAACAGGAGTGGAAACACGAATAAACATATCAAATAGGTACTATGCAAATTAAGTCCATCAGCAAAAGTAGAAGATATATATGAAAAAGTGAATCCAGGATCAAATAATACGAAGGCAGTGTGATCACAGACCAGAAGGGTACTTGTGATAATAACACATGATGCCTCTGTCTCTAGCCTCCTTGGAAAAGCACAACAATGGGCTCTATCACCTGTCTGACTTCCTCTACCAGGCTGCATACCTATTGTTTCAACCTGCCCGCCACCCCGGCCGGACTGGTGACCCCCAAGACCTTAGCCACTACGTCCTCCTGAATGACGGCCCCTACAATGACCACCTCGACGTCTAACTACTATGCCTCTATAACCGTGATCATACCAAGGATGACTCTGCTTCAAACAATACCTTTTAACATGCCCAACCTCACCTCCATAACAAGCCCTAGGATCAAGAGTGGGCCTCTGTGAAGATGAAGAAGACTGAATATAACCCCCAAAATTTGGGAGAAGCTAGCTAGTTCCTGATGGAACCCCATATAAAACCTGCAATGGATACTGAATTGGACGGGCTGAATAACCAACAGAACTTTGTCATCTGGAGTAAGAGCCATTAAACTCTCCTCCCTTGCGGAACTTCTTAAATGTTGCCGTCTTGGTGAAGTTATCTAGCTTCACCCCTTCTACCTGCATAACAAAATCAACCACCTGCTGAAAAGACTTTGCTGAATCAGCCACCTGCAAGGCGAAAATCTACAAATTTGACCTCAATCCCATCTCAAAGCGACGAATCCTCTCCTCTGGACTGAAACAAAACTAGGTAGCATATCTAGATAGAGCATGAAATTTGGCCTCATAAGCTGCAACAGCCATCTTCCCCTTCTCTATATTAAGAAATTCATTTCTTTTCTTTTCCCTCAAAGTCTGAGGGATTTACTTCTCCATAAAGAAATCAGAAAAGGTTGTCCAAGTCATTAGTGGTGCTTCTGCTGGCTGACACTCAACATGTGACCTCCACCATACTTTAGTATCTCCTTGAAGTTAGTAGGTCACAAACTCAACACAAACTGCTCTATGATATCCATCTTATGAAGCAACTCATGACTATCAACAAGGAAATTATAAGCATCCTCAGATGAAAACTAGAGATTTTAACTTTAGGAACTTGATAAAAAGATCATGTTGGTCACTAGTCATTATAGGCCCTGTAGTCAATAGGGAAAATATGTGTGTCTTCAAGGATGCATCTATACGAGGGGCCACAACAGCTGCATGTTGTAATCCCTGAACCTGAGGTACTGGAAGTGCTTGGCCTTGATCGAATAATCTACTGAGATAAGTGAGAACCTGGTGGATCATCTTTGGGGTAGACTGGGGTGGTGCTTCCTTATCATGATACTGCTCATCCACCCATTGAGATAGGTTGTGGTTGGATTGATTGTTTTATGGTCACTGCGTCTTGGGAGAAGCATCGAGCAATAACTTGAGTGAGAGTAAGTCCAACTCAAACTTAATACCTACAATCAAATGACACATTAGAAAATCAATCCACTATGTATAAACACGAAATTATATAAAAGAACCACTAAAAAAAATCAATAATTCTGGACCTATAGGAGTTGACTGGTACGATTTGTTAGTCTTCAAGTTTCTGCAACATATATGATTACTTGAAACAAGAAAATTCAAATAGAAAAATTAAGTACATTAGAGAAGAAATTTCTTTTAAAAAAATAAGGAATTTTCATTTTTCAACTTCTCTTTTCTCTTCAATTCTTTGATCTCTTACATGATTGATTAAGAACATTTTTTTTTTTTGGAAAAACACATCTTTAACAAAGAACTGAGTAACAAAATTAAATTCTTTTAGCATAAAACTAAAGAGTTTTGCATGCAAAAGCACATCTTTAACAAAATTGTACTTGCCTTTGTTTGGGTTTTTTCTGGATAATTTTAATTTGGTCCCCCACCGTGGTCGGCGACAGTGGGTGTAACAACCCGTTAGACCATTTTGAGAATCAGTCCTATTATTTTATTAAAAATATTTTTTCTCGTAAAATTTAGTAGGTATTTCGGACTTTTCGATAGCTAAAGCTATATAATTTATGGGTAGGAAATGACAATGGTTACTGCACCGTAACTACTATTCCTTGTCCTTCTATACTTTTTTATTATTATTATTATAAGAAATTTTTCTGGCAAAGAGTAGTGGGAGGCGGGGGGAGGGGGGGGCAGCTGTATGCATTTGTTATGTATATATGGGTGGTATGCCTTTAAATGAATGGATAGGAAAATTGGTAAGTGGAAGGGGTCATTATTGGTAGGCAATTATGATGCTGCTTTTAACTTTTTAGTCGTTATTTAGAATTATTGTATGGTTGCTTTAGGAGGTTATAGTAATCCAGTAATATATATATACACTAGTGACCACTTCAAAAGCAACTTAGAAAATAAAGAAGAAAGAGGGTAAGGAGAACACTTGTGTGACAATCTGCAATCTCCAGGTAATGACTAGAAATCTTAACTCTCTTAATGCTTAACCCATAATAAATTTTCGTATTGATTGTTTGGCTTTACTAAAAAGATTCAAATTGACAAATGGGATGGAATAAATCCACTGCCACATTGATATCATCTAAAATTCTATATACAAAAGTTGAAAATGATGATTGGTCAAAGTAAGATAATGGTAAATATATGATGATTTTACGAATTAATTATCCTTTAGTTTTCTCTACTAGAAGATTTCTTATTTGAACAGAAAGGATTCTTTTGTAGAATTAATTAAATCTTTACACGTGATTAAGAATAATTTTTTAAATACATTGCTTGGTTCTTCATTATCATACATCACACTGTATGGTGTCTTTAGGGGTTCATATATATATATACACAGTGATAATGAAGTGAACTTAATAATTGATATTGGAATCTGGGAATAATGAAAGTGATAAAGATAGTGGACAAACTTGAGTGGGCACAATTATAAGCTCAAGGGCAGTTGTGAGTCATTAATTTAATTACTTTTCATTTTTAGTGTTGTTCTTAAAAATTGCCACTTTATAGTTTAGGTTTTAATATATTGAGAGAGATAATTAATGTGTCGAATTAAACGAATTTTTGAAGGTAGTTTGGGCGTATAATAACATGAGTGTTGTTAGTGTTGAAACCTTTTGTAATTTATTTGATTAGATCGTGGTGATGCGAGATTTATTCGAAAGGGAAAGACACAAGTGCTTGATTGATCGTGATTTGACTAAGGCAAGTAGACTTTCAAAACTTTGTAATTCTCGTAAAATTCTCAATTTTTCCTTTCTCTTACATGTGATACGTGAAATATTTTAATACTACAAGTAATGAGATGATTAAAAATGTAAATATGAGTTGGCGTGTTATTATGGTACTTGATAAATGTGTTTAAGTGATGAGAATTCTATATTTTTGATATATATATTGTCGTGGTTGGAGGTTATGAGTGGATTTGTTTATGGAATTCATATCATGTTCATTCATTCCATGACATTCATATTTCCACTAAATCCGAATATTGATATGAGTGGGATGGAAAATATTGGGACCGAGGTCTTTACCGATCGAGATATGACGTCGAGGTCGTTGCTTGCGAAATTATGATGTTGAAAACTTTATGATGATATTGTGATGCCGAAGTCTTTGCTGGAGAATTTATGATGATAATGTGATGCCTAGGTCTTTGCCGACGATGATGTGATGTTGAGATATTTTTCAGTGATGTTATAATGCCGAAGTCTTTGCTGGCGAATTTATGATGATAATGTTATGCCGAGGTCTTTGCTGACGATGATGTGATGTTGAGATATTTTTCAGTGATGTTATAATGCCGAAGTCTTTGTTGGCGATTATTGCATAAGCATTGCATTTCACCCTTGCATATTATTGTATAGCATGATGTTATTCTTGTGATTGATTGTGCTATCATTTTTTGCTTGTGCTTTGGAATTGTGATATAGTGAAATACCATCTTTATTATGTATTATGTATTGTTGGGTTGGACTAACTTTCTGTACAGGTTGTAGTCGTGGAGATCGATTAGGACGAAAGGAGTTTGTGTATTCTATTAGACTTACTTTGTTTTGTTAGTTGACTTGCTGGGTACCGCATGGTACTTGGTTCTCACCCCTTGCTTCTACACTTGCGTAGGTTGCGAGCCCGGACAGTGAATTGTATTTTCCTTGATCCTCTGAGGCTTCCCAGGAGACGTAGAGAGGTAGCTGTTGTTATCTGGCTGACTCTCTTGTTTCTATTTCTTCTTCTGTACGTGTTCTATTCGAGAAAAAGGACAGTTTGGACTTGTATTTCTTTGATTTTCTGTATTGCTAGTGGCTTGTACGCGTGACAACCAATCCTTGGGTGGTATTTAAGTTTATGAAAATTCTCAGCTCTAGTTAATTACTTCCGCACGATATGTTTATTATCCCTTTGAGTTAAGGCTGCCTTGTTTTGGTGGGATTGAGCAAGTGTCATCATGCCCATTTTTGGGTCGTGACAGTTGGTATCAGAGCTCTAGGTTCATAGGTCTTACGTGTGTACAAGCCAAGTCTAGATAGTGTTTTGATGATCGGTACAGAGATGTTTGTACTTATCTTTAAGAGGCTATGAAGACTGTTAGGAAACTTCTTTTTATTCATTCTCTCTCATCGTGCATAGTTATCAACTTAGTTACGAAAGATTTCAAAAGATGAGACCACCTCAATTTCAGGGATGTAAGAACGAGGACGCCCATGAATTTGTAACTTTGTGCCATGAGATGCTAGATGCAGTGGGGTTAGTTGATCAGCGTTTAGTTGATCAGCGTGGTGTCCTTTTTGTGGCACTTCAGCTTCGTGGACCACCAGGGAGTGGTAGAGGACTTATGTGGCATCTAGACTAGCTGGATCCCCTCCAGTGGATTGGGGTGTGTTCTCTAGTGCTTTTAAGGAGCACTTCATTCCTTAGAGTGTGCAAGGTTTGAGGACTTAAGGCAGGGAGGTATGACTGTTACTGAGTATGAAGCTTGTTTTTGTCAGTTACCCCGACATGCCTTAACTATGATTCCAAATAAGGGGGAGAGAGTCCGTAGATTTGTGAGGGGTTTGAACTTCTCGATTAGATCCTATGTATTCAGAGCATCTCGTGAGGGGGATTCTTTTCAGTCTATTGTGAGAACTGCCAATGGGGTAGAATTGCTGGTTCGAGAGGAGTTCAGAGATCCTAAGAAGGCTCATATTACGGGTCAATTTTCTGGTACTTCATTAGGAGGTAGGGGTTTGCATAGGAGTGGTGGATCTTTCAGACGACAAGGTCCGGTGAATGCCAGTAGTTGAGGGTAGACAGATGTCTCGAGGGTCCCAGAGTTCTACCCGCGATGGTCATAATAGTTCTTTCGATGGACAATAGTCCTCTACACCGAGGTCTTGTTTTGGGTGTGGGGATCTAGGACATTTGATTCTACAGTTCCCCTTTCAGACTCATTTAGGACACCATCGTACTAATTCGGCAGCTCCAGTTAGAGATTCGACTCACCGGCCAGGGGTCGGGGCAGGGGTCAAACTGCTAGAGGTGGCAGGACTCCAAACAATGGTACTTTGGTTCCCCGTGGTGGAGATCGAGGTGTAGCTCAAATCGGGGGTGGAAGAGGAGCTTAATGCTATGCGTTTCCTGGAAGACCCAAGGCAGAGGCCTCTGACGCAGTTATTACAAGTATTGTTCCAGTCAGTCATCGGCTTGTATCTGTGTTATTTGATCTCGGATCTACCTACTCTTATGTGTCTACATACTTTTCATCTAGGTTTGAGTTATCATGTGACCGGATGTTCGTGCCCGTGCATGTTTCTACACCAGTAGGTAAACCTTTAGCGGTGGATCAGGTATATCAATCCTATCTTGTTTCTTTGGCTGGGTATGATACTTGGGTAGATATGATTATTCTAGATATGGTTACTTTGATGTTATCTTGGGATGGATTGGCTTTCTCCCTATCATGCTATCCTTGACTTCTATGCAAAAACTGTGACCTTAGCATGCCCGGTGTACCAAAGATTGAATGGAAGGGTGATAGTGGCTCTTATCCTAGTAAAGTTATCTCCTACATTCATGCCCAGAAATTGATTGATAAGGGATGTTTGTCCTACTTGGCTTTCATTCGAGACACTAGTATTGAACCACCTTCTATAGAGTTTATCCCTGTGGTTCAGGAGTTTGTCGATGTGTTTTCCATTGACCTTCCAAGTGTTCCACCTGATAGGGATATTAACTTTTCCATTGACCTAGAGTCAGGCACTAAGCCCATCTCTATTCCTCCGTATAGAACGACTCCAGCTGAATTGAAAGAATTGAAGGAGCAGCTCCAAGACTTGTTAAGCAAAGGATTTATTTGCCCTAGTGTGTCACCTTGGGGTGCCCCAGTCTTGTTTGTGAAAAAGAAAGACGGGTCTATGAAGATGTGTATAGATTACAGGCAGTTAAATAAGGTAACTATTAAGAACAAGTACCCTCTTCCCCGTATTGATGACTTATTTGATAAGCTTCAGGGAGCGGATGTGTTTTCTAAAATTGACTTAAGGCCTGGTTATCATCAGTTAAGGATTAGGGCATCAGATATTATAGTATTCATCGATGACATCCTGGTGTATTCTAAGACTGAGGCTAATCATGTTAGTCACTTGAGGATAGTGTTGCAAAGGTTGAGGGAGGAAAAACTATATGCAAAATTCTCTAAGTATGAGTTCTGGCTTGATTAGGTGGTATTCTTAGGGCATGTGGTGTCTAAAGAGGGGATTAGAGTAGATTCGGCTAAGGTTGAGGCAGTTAAAGGTTGGTCAAGACCTACTTCAGCTACTGAGATTCGTAGTTTTGTTGAATTAGCAGGGTATTATAGGCTGTTTATTCAAGGTTTTTCTTCCATTGCAGCCCTACTGAGTAGATTAACTCAGAAGAATGTATCCTTTCATTAGTCCGATGAGTGCGAGGCCAGCTTCCAAAAGTTCAAAACTTTGTAGACTTCATCTCCCATTTTGACGCTACCTGAGGCAGGTGTGGACTTCACGGTGTATTGTGATGCTTCAAGAGTTGGTTTAGGTGGTGTATTGATGCAAAAAGGGAGACTGATTATTTATTCTTCTAGACAGTTGAAGGTTCATGAAAAGAACTACCCTACTCATGACTTAGAGTTAGCGGCTGTGGTTTTTATGCTTAAGCTGTGGCGTCACTAATTATATGGTGTACATTGTGAGGTCTTCACTGATCATAGGAGTCTTCAGTATATTTTTAGTCAAAAAGATCTGAACTTGAGGCAACGTAGGTGGATGGAGTTGCTAAAAAACTATGATTTGACCATCTTATACCATCTAGGAAAGGTTAATATGGTAGTCGATGCCTTGAGTAGAAAGACTTCTAGCATGGGGAGTCTAGCCGCTATTCGTATTGAGGAGCGACCTTTGGAAAGGATGTTCAAAGTCTAGCTAATGGCCTAGTGAGGTTACAACTTTTAGATGAAGGGGGTGTACTCGCTTTCATTGAGGCTCGTTCTTCCTTGATAAACCAGATTCGCGAGCGTCAGTTTAAGGATGAGAAGTTATGTATCATTAGAGACAAAGTAACCAAGGGAGAGGCTAAGGAAGCCATGCTCGATCCTGATGGTGTTTTGAGGATTTGAGGTCGAGTTTGTGTGTCTAAGTGGGTGATTTAATTAGACTGATTCTTGAGGAGCTCATTGTACTCGTTATTCCATTTATCCAGGAGAAACAAAGATGTATCATGACCTGAGTCAGCATTACTGGTGGTATGGCATGAAAAAGGACATTCCAAATTTTGTGTCCAAGTGTTTAACTTGTCAGCAGGTTAAGTACGAGCACCAACGACCTGGAGGTGAGTTTCAAAGGATGCTCATTCCTACGTGGAAGTAGGAGCGTATTACTATGGATTTTGTGGTAGGTTTGCTCACTACCGTGGGTGGTTATGACTCAATATGGATAATTGTGGATCGACTAACTAAGTCTGCCCTTTTCATTCTTTTCAAGGTTAAATATACAACAGAGAAGTTGGCTGAACTTTACATCAGTCAAATAAAAAGATTGCATGGTGTACCTGTTTCTATCATTTCTGATCGAGGTTCAGTCTTTACTTCATATTTTGGGAGGGCCTTGCAGTATGGACTAGGTACTCTGCTGGATATGAGTTCAGTCTTTCACCTTAGACAGACGGACAGTATGAGCGGACTATTCAGGTGTTGGAGGATATGTTTTGAGCTTGTGTGATTGATTTTGGTTCTCGGTGGGATCAGCACCTACATTTAGCCGTGTTCGCCTATAATAATAGTTATCACTCTAGCATTCAGATGGCTCCATTCGAGGCTTTGTATGGTAGGCGGTGTAGATCTCCAATTGGTTGGTTTGATTCCGCCAAGATGGACTCATTAGATGTAGACTTTCCTAGGGATGCTATGGAAAAGGTCCGTATGATTCAGGATAGGTTTTGGCTGCTCAGAGTCGACAAAAAAGTTATGCGGATAGGAAGGTTGGAGTTTATGGTAGGTGATCATGTTTGGCTTAGAGTGTGACCTATGAAGGGTGTTATGCGGTTCGATAAAAAGGGAAAGCTTAGCCCTCGATTCATTGGCCGTTTTGAGATCTTAGAGCGAGTTGGATAGGTGTCCTCTAAACTGGCCTTGCCACCTAGCTTATCATCCATGCATCCGGTGTTTCATGTCTCCATGCTCCGAAAGTATGGACTCGAAGAGTCTCACATACTTTCATTTGATTCAGTGGTGTTGAATCCAGACTTGTCGTTTGAGGAGGAGCTTATTACTATTTTAGATAGACAGGTTCGCAAGCTTAGAAACAAAGAGATAGCATTCGTGAAGGTGCAATGGAAGAACCGCTTAGAGAGGCGTCTTGGGAGATAGAATCAGACATGCGTGCTAAATACCCTCACCTTTTCGAAACTTCAGGTACTCTCTTTTACTTTATGTTCGAGGACGAACATGATTGTTAGTGGTGGATAATGTAATGACCCGTTAGACCATTTTGAGAATCAGTCCTATTATTTTCTTAAAAATATTTTTTCTCGTAAAATGTAGTAGGTATTTCGGACTATTTGATAGCTAAAACTATATAATTTATGGGTAGAAAATGACAATGGTTACTGCACTGTAACTATTATTCCTTGTCCTTCTATACTTTTTCTTTTGACTATTATTATTATAAAATATTTTTGGGGCAAAGTGTAGTGGGGGGGGGGGGCAGCTGAATGCATTTGTTATATATATATATTTATATAAATATATATATATATAGTGGGGGTTTGTCTTTAAATGTAAGGATAGGAAAATTGGTAAGTGGAAGGGGTCATTATTGGTAGGCAATTATGATGTTGCTGTTTTTAGTCATTATTTAGAATTATTGTATGGTTGCTTTAGGAGATTAGAGTAATCCAGTAATATATATATATATATATATATATATATACACACTACTAGTGACCACTTCATCAGCAAGTTAGAAAATAAAGAAGAAAGAGAGTAGGGAGAACAAACTTATGTGACAGTCTGCAATCTCCAGGTAATGACTAGAATTCTTAACTCTCTTAATGCTTAACCTATAATGAATTTTTATATTGATTCTTTTGCTTTACTGGAAAGATTCAAATTGACAAATGGGAAGGAACAAAACCACTGCCACGTTGATATCATCTAAAATTCTATATACAAAAGTTGGAAATGATGATTGGTCAAAGTAAGATAATGGTAAACATATGATGATTTTACGAATTAATTATCCTTTAGTTTTCTCTACTGGACGATTTCGTATTTGAACAGAATGGATTCTTTTGTAGAATTAATTAAAATTTTTACACGTGATTAAGAATAATTTTGTAAATACAGTGCTTGGTTCTTCGTTATGCATGGTGTCTTTAGGGGTTCATATGTATATATATGTATGTATGTGTGTGTGTGTGTGTATATATATTAACTTGTTGCAGTGATAATGAAGTGAAATTTAATAATTGATATTGGAATCTGGGAATAATATTAAGTAGAATGGATGAAAGTGATAAAGATAGTGAACAAATGTGAGTGGGCCCAGTGACATTGTAAGGATGATCTAGTGATGTTGAATTTATTTGGAAATATGAGTCCCATAGTTATAGGTTGCCAGACATAATTATAAGCTCACGGGCAGTTGTGAGTCATTAATTTAATTACTTTTCGTTTTTAGTGTTGTTCTTAAAAATTGTCACTTTATAGTTTAGGTTTTAATATATTGAGATAGATAATTAATGTATCGAATTAAATGAATTTTTGAAGGTAGTCTAGGCATATAATAACATGAGTATTGTTAGTGTTGAAACCTTTTTGTAATAATTTATTTGATTAGATCGTGGTGCTATGGCCTTTATTCGAAAGGGAAACACACGAGTGCTTGATTGATTGTGATTTTACTAAGGCAAGTGGACTTTCAAAACTTTGTAATTCTCGTAGAATTCTCAAATTTTCCTTTCTCCTACGTGTGATACGTGAAATATTTTAATATTAGAAGAAATACGATGATTAAAAATATAAATGTGAGTTGGCGTGTTATTATGGTACTTGAATTGATAAATCTGGTTAAATGATGAGAATTCTATATTTTATATATATATATATATTGTCGTGTTAGAGATTATGAGTGGATTTGTTTGTGGAATTCATATCATGTTCATTCATTCCATGACATGCATATTTCCATTGATTCCGGATATTGAGTGATATGGAAAATATTGGGACCGAGATCTTTACCGGTCGAGATATGATGCTGAGGTCTTTGTCAGCGAAATTACGATATTGAAAACTTTATGATGATATTGTGATACCGAGGTCTTTGCCGGTGAATTTATAATGATAATGTGATGCCGAGGTCTTTGCCGGCGTTGATGTGATGTTGAGATATTTTTCAGTGATGTTATAATGCCGAGGTCTTTGCCGGCAATTATTGCATAAGCATTGCATTTCACGCTTGCATATTATTGCATAGCATGATGTTATTCTTGTGATTGATTGTGCTATCATTTTTAGCTTGTGCTTTGGAATTGTGATATGGTGAAATACCATCTTTATTATGTATTACATATTGCTGGGTTGGACTAACTTTCTGTGCAGGTTGTAGTCGTGGAGATCGATTGGGACAAAAGTAGTTTGTGTATTCTATTAGACTTACATTGTTTTGTTAGTTGACTTGTTGGGTACCGCGTGGTATTTTGTACACCCTTTTCTTTTACACTTGTGCAGGTTGCGATCCCTGACAGTGAATAGTATTTTCTTCGATCCTCTGAGGCTTCCCAGGAGACGTAGAGAGGTAGCTGTGGTCATCTGGCTGACTCTCTTGTTCCTATTTCTTCTTTACTTATTCTATTCGAGAAGAATGACAGTTTGGACTTGTATTTCTTTGATTTTCCGTATTGCTAGTGGCTTGTAAGCATGACAACCAACCCTTGGGTAGTATTTAAATTTATGGAAATTGTCAGCTGTAGTTATCTACTCTAGTTAATTACTTCCGCGCGATATATTTATTATCCCTTTGAGTTAAGGCTGACTTGTTATGGTGGAATTGAGCAAGTGCCATCACGCCCATTTTTGGGTCATGAAAATGGGTTAGTGAGGTGGGGGTGGACACCACTCTTAAACTTTGTTCTGAGTGTGTCAAAAGTTTGTTGTGAAGAAATGATGAGTAAGGACAAGAAGGAAAGCTATTTATACTCTGC
>JAPFFP010043864.1:0-12874 GCA_026153255.1 Solanum medicagineum
CAAAATCATATTTTCTTAGCTTTCAAGTGAAATACTTCATGTCATAAGAATAATCCCATCTACTTACTTTCATAGAGTATGAGTATACTCCCCATGTTATCATTATATGAATAAACATTAGAGTCTTAGGTCACCCTCCTCACCATCATCACAACTTACTTTCATACTTAGCATCATATTCATGAAATAATAGCTTTAACATAGGGAATTCGGGTCCTATGTGGGTTCATGAGCAATTGATGTTAAAATTAGGTAATTATATTAAAATTGTGTAAGATTCATGCAATTTAAATCAATTTGAATCATAATTAAAGGAACCTGTATCGATTCAACAAGCCTTAATCATCATACACTTGAAATCACTTGAATTGAATTGAAAATCATAGAGTTCATGTAATTTGTCATAATTTATGCTTATTTAAGTAAAATAATAATTCAATAATCATAATGCAAGAATTTGGAATGAAATCATGAAAACCTATAAAATTCTATACTGGAACATGAAGAAAAAGGAGAGTAGAATTTGGGCTCTATGGATGATTTAAGTACATGAATTAACCCTTATATTCTTGTAATACCCCGCAAGTTGTGAACTCAGAATAGAACCTTTAGATCAAGCTAGGTTCACTTGCGAGCCTTTGAACCAAGCTTATTTAGGTGGTTTAGGGTCATCATGATTCTTTTTCATCAAGTCAAGCTCAAAGGAATTCCATTGGCAGTTTTTCATATGAGTCCGTAGAAAAGTCAACTTTAATTGGTCGTATCTCTTTTCACAAAAATAACTAGGTGGCCTACAACCTACCAAATTGAATGTCTTTGAATAAGATTTCCAATGCATCTAGTTTTACTTAATTCTGAGTTCAAATCAAGAAGTTATGCTCGTTTTTGTAAAGCCCATCCATGTTGTGTTCCCTCCATTTTGGCTAAGGCAAGCCACCATGGGACCCTGTACAGGTCATGTAGTTTCTCATGAGCCATGGGGGAGGGGTCTCGTGAAACCCTCTTCCCAAAATGACATTCTAAGTATGGAATCACCATCTCGATACTTGGTACCTTCATACAGACGCTTATATGACCCACTAACGCATACTTTTGCCTACATGATCTCACCATGTAGGTACCGAGGAGTACATTCTTCCACCGTATGATGTCTAGCTCGAATCTCAAATTTTCCTTATTGTGGTGAGTCCTATGTTCCTAGGACAAACCACCATTCTTCTACTTATGGTGCTTTACTTACTTTATTCACTTTCAGGGTAAGCCCTGGGTATGTCTTGGCCCCAGACCTATCTTATGATTAGAGGTATTGTTGGATATCTTCTAAACTGCCTTATGATTATATGTTATGTGTTATCAATAGAAGTTATGTTATGGTTTGACTATCTATTTGTTATTGTTAAATGAATTAGTTATAAGCTTCGTGATATGATTATTTTTATGCAGTGAAAGATCCTCAGTCTCTAATTGCCCCCATAGAGTGATTCATACTTACTCACCTCCTATTATTTATGTGTTATGTGCTTTGTGAATTCTTGTTACTCCCATTCCCTATGATATCCCCATACCGTGAGTGATATTCTCTCTTGCCTTCATATTATGTGTTTACTATTCAAATATGCTTTCGAATCGATGATGTGAATATGGATACTAAGAGGCTTGTTTGGGGACACTCGGGTTCCCATTCGCCATATCACTCATAGACCCTAGGATCGGGTGGTGGAAATGGATCATTCATGGTGGTTGAGACGAGGGAAAGAATGAGTAAATTCGTCTCTGAGATTTCAGAGTTGGTGTCAAAAGAGTGCAAGACCATCATGCTTGTGAAGGTGATGGAAATTTCATTCCTTATGACTTATGTGAAGCAAATAGAGGAGGAGAAGTTGCGAAAGCATGCTTGGGAGTGCAAGAGGGCTCGGCTCGAGAGTTGTGGATTCTCACACTAAAGAATTGTGGGACATGGAAAGAATGAAAGTGGCAAAAGGTAAATGGGAAAAGGTTTAACCAATGCCCCTCCCACAAAGTTCAACAAAGATAAAGGGTCCAATCCCAAGCCACAAGATCAGTTGAGAGTTCGGTAGTATAGTATCTCAAAGATAGCTTTCAGGAACCATTATGGGCATTATGGGTTCGTGGTTATGTCATTCAGGTTGACTAATGCCCCGACTGCCTTTATGGAGTTGATGAACCGAGAATTGAAGCCCTATTTAGACATCTTTGTGATTGTGTTCATAGATATGTTAGTTTATTCCAAGAGTGAGGCAGATCATGTTTATTACTTGAGGACTTTACTCCAGAGATTGAGGGAAGAAAAGTTGTATGCTAAGTTGTCAAAGTGCGCATTTTTGCTCGAATCTATTGCATTCCTTGGCCAAGTGTTGTGTCAAAATGGGGTATTATGGTTGACCCGACCAAGGTAGCAGCTATTCGTAAGTCGGCTAGGCCTACTTCTATGACTAAGATTCGATGTTTCCTTAGTTTAGTGGGGTATTATCAGCGTTTTGCTTAGGGATTCTCATCTATTATAGCCCCATTTACTAGATTGACTCAGAAGTCTATGGCATTTCACTGGTTGGATGATTGTGCAGTGAGCTTCCAAAAGCTCAAAGATTTGTAGACTTCAGCTCCTATTCTTTCCATACGCAAACAGAGAGTTCCATTTGTTGTACTGTAATGCTTCAGGTATGGGCTTGGGTGGTTTAATGATGCAAAAAGGAAAGGTAATATCCTATGCTTATAGACAGCTGAAGGTGCATGAGAAGAACTAACTTACCCATGACTTAAAGTTTGTTATGACTATGTTTGTGTTAAAGTTGTAGAGACATTATCTTTATGGGTGCATTATGAGATCTTTACCGTTCATCGAAGTCTTAAATACATCTTTGCTCAGCCTAATATGAACATAAGATAGCGAAAGGTCGTTGGAGTTGCTTAAGGATACGATATCTCTACTCTATATCACCTCGAGAAGGACAATATGGTGTAGATACTTTGAGCTAAAAGGCGACTAGTATGGGGAGTTTGGCATTCTTGAGGGCTGAGGAAAGACCTTTAGCTCTAGAGTTTCAATTGCTTGCTAGGCGAGATGGTCCATTTGGGTATTTCTCCACCTCAGAGTATTTTGGCCTTTGTTGAGGCTAGATCTTGTTTGTATGATAAGATACGTTCTCACCAGTTTGAGGATCCAGATTATGCATGATTCATGAAAAGGTGTTGAGAGGTGAGGCCAAGGTTGCTATTTTTAATTCTGAAAGGACTTGGACTTTGTACGACCTTAATGGAGCTTGGAAATTTGGTTCCAAATTGTTTTGAACCACGGTGACGCTTCAAGGAAGCCTTCATGGTCCATGTGAGCGTATACAAACCATGTGGAGGCTCCTTAAAGCTACCATAGGCCTTGTGTTGTGTGTGTGGGATTTAATATGAATTTTGAGACCAAGGCATACAACATATGGACCCCCCACGATCCATGTGAGGCAACATGGTCCGTGTGGTGGACTGTATAGGGAGCCTTCGGCCGTGAAAATGCACATTTTGGGAAAGGCATTTCACATGTGGACCCTCTCTAGACCGTATAGTCCTTCACGGTCTGTGAGGCGCTCCTATAGGTGTCAGAGTGAAAATTTTCTAAATATTGGATCACCTTCTTGGAACTTTGTCAACGATAATTTTGTAAGTGAGCTTCACGGAGAAGTATACGGTCTGTATACCTTGGTATCGACCTTGAAGCCGTCCGTATGGGTGCCAAAATCAAATTTTTCTAAGTATGGAATTTCTGTCTCAGACCTTCATCAATGAATTTTTTTTAATTATTGGATCATTGAGTAAGTAGATGGACCATATACCATTACACGGACCGTATACCCTTCCTTGAGACCCCTGGCAACATTTTCTTCTACTAGTTTCATTAATGGTGTATTCATAAGTATTGTTTCTCCTAAGGGTCTTTTGTGATTTTCTATGCTATCTCTAGATATTCAAATGACCTACACTCAAATTCCCTCATTCAAATTCACTCATATACTTAGAATTATAATGATCTCTCTCTTGAGAATTCTCTCCAAGGCTCTTGTGAAGACTAAACTTGGGAATCAAGGGAAGATTCTTTCTTCATCAAATGTCTTCTTGAATCTTCTCAATTAGTTAAGGTATGTAGGATTGATTTTTAGTCCCTTTCAACCAAGAATACCCAAACTGTTTTACACTTAATTTATGGAATTTGATCTTACTTTAATTATGGGTCATGAAGATTATGATTTATTAAATTCAATTGAAGTACTTCCTATGCTTTGTTGTTGGTTTTAAATTGATTTAAGCCCTAATATATTGAATTGCATGAATATTATGAAGATTTGAATATGCATTGTCTCTTTTAAGTTTGATATGAGCATGGGTAACCTAAATTGCGGTTTGAATGTAGATTTTACTTATGGATTTACATGAATTTCATATTGGACTTTTATTTAAGATAGAATCTATATTGCCCATTTTTATTCACATATTATTCATGGCATATGTATTCATGAGCATTCGATTTCGATGAAAATGAGTTAGTGGGTTAATCCCATATATATTTTTGTAAATGAATTGGTGGGTTAAGCTCACACATATGCTTATAACAAGAATATTATCACATAAATGTCTATGATATTGGCTCTTTGAGCATATTGGGTGTTTACACCTCATTTGGAAATTGTGAATTGGCTCTTTCTATTCATGAAAAGTATGACATGTTTTATGATTTAGCATTTGAGCCCAAGTATGAATTATTATGAATGATATTTGTCTTTTAAGCCCATGCATTGAAATGCTTTGGAATGATTTGCATCGCATTTGAAAACATGTATATGTATTCTTGTACCATTATGAATTAGCACCGATGGATTGGGGGTGTTAGGGCTATCCCAATGGGCCCTCTCCCTTTCCTTAAACTACATGCCAGCATATGTATATGGTAACCCTCACCGAAATGGGAGGCGCATAAGGTGTAGTTACAACATTGATATGATATGATAAAAATTATGAAAATCCTATCTGAAATAGGAGGCCCATAAGCAAGGTCACTTCGCCTAAATTAGAGGCCCTTAAGGAGAAGTGTGGTTTACCTTTGGCAAGTAGACCACCTCTTTTCAGGTGTGAGGATAACATAGGGATTCCAAGTAATAGCTCGCTTGATCTTATATGTCAGTTGAGGTTCGATCCCTACTTATACAAGCAGTAAGCATTTCATGCATCATGGATTTCATGGCATATTGTTATACTACACTTCTTTGGATATATACTTCTATCTATATTATATGCCCTTGCCAACTAATATTGAATGTAGGTTTGATAAGTGATATGCATTATATGCCCACATACTTTGTACATTAAAATGCACTAATGCATACTTTTTCCTACATGATCTAAGTATGTAGGGGTCGAAGATTACCTTCATCCACCATATGACGACTAGATTGGAACTTGAGATACTTGTGTGGTGAGTCCTATCTTCAGAGGAAAAGCCACCATTCTTCTACCTATGATGTTTTCTTTATGTTATTTACATTGAGGGTGAGCTCAAGACATGTCTTGGCCCCAGTCCTATCTTATTATTAGAGGCATTATTGGACAACTTGTTGACTCTTTTGAATTTATATGCTAAGTGTTGTATTTGGAGATCATGATTATGGATTTTGCTATCTAATTAATATTATTATATGGATTGATTATGAGAATTAGATTATGTTTTATATTATGATGCAAAAGATCCTAAGTCCCGAATTTCCCCTATAGAGTGAGTCATATTTGCCTGTTCAATAGTCTTTTTGTGCTATATGTTATGTGGATCCATGTTAATCTCTTTCCCTATGATATTCCTATAGGGTGAGTGCTATTTTCTCGTCCCCTAGAACTGTGTGTTTATTATTCTTATGCACTTCTAAACCGATGATGTGAATTCGAATACTTTGAGGCTTGTTTGGGGACTCTTAGGTTCCTATTTGCCATGTAACTCCAACACCCTACGACCATGTCGTGACAAGCTTGGTATCAGAGCACTAAGTTTGCAAATAATCCTCGGAGTCCAACATGTTGCATCAAGTAGAGACCTATTCATTAGTGTGAAGTGCACCATGCCTATGAGTGGGAGGCTATGATGACGTTTTAGGAATTGTCTCACTTCTTCATGTCTTATGTTGTTCTTTGGATAGTATATTACGGTCTCCTTACCTTGATGATGTCCTGTCGACATTACAAAAGATGCCTCTACAAGGAGCTCCACTACCAAGACCGGCCGTGACTTATGAAGACCAATTTTCCTCAAGGACCTATGGAAGAGCCTATCTCTAATAGTGAATTACATATGGCCTTTGATATGCTTGCATAAGTGGTGACTTAGAGTATGCAAGCTAATGTTCCTCCATATGATCCCACTCAAGTTTGTAGGGAGAGAGATTTCACCCGAATGAATCCACTAGAGTTACATTGGTCAAAAGCTGATGAGGATGCTCAAGAGTTCATTGATGACCTCACTAAGGTGTTGACTTTTATGGAGGTGACTTATGAGGAGAAGGCCGAGTTAGCTGTATATCAGTTGAAAGATGTGGCTTAAGCGTGGTACTCTCAATGGTTGATAGAAAGGGTTTATGGTAATGTTGTTAATTGGGAAGAGTTGAAGTTAACATTTCTGGATTGTTTCTTCCGTTTTTAACTTAGTGAAAATAAGATGACATAATTCATTAACCTCAAACAGGGAGTTCACCAAGCTATCCAAGTATGCTCCTATGTTTGTGGTTGACCCTCGTGCAAGAATGCACAAGTTTATATATGAGATCTCTGACTTGGTTATGAAAGTGTGTTGTACACCTATGCTTATTCGGGACATGGAAATCTACAAGCTCATGACATATATTGAACAGATTGAGAGAGAAAAGCTTAAGGAAAAAAAGGGTGCATGACTCTAAGAGGGCTCGTTATGATGGTGAATTCTCCAATTCCAAGAGCAGTGGTACTTATGGTCACTTCGAATAGGGCCAAGGTTCTAATACTCAGGTTGCTAATACTAGGGACGTCCTCCTAAGGCACAAGTTGGAGGTTCGCCAATCCCTCCCCCATGTGCTACTTGTGGGAAGAATCACTAGGGTACTTGTTGGAGAAATTTGGGTGCATGTTTTGGGTGTGGTGATAAGAACGACAAGATCTTTTATCGTCTTAAGGTTGTGCAGAAGAGTCAGGGTCAAGTGGCTCAAGGTGCTCAAGGCCAGCAAAGAGCTCCACAAAGTGATGCCCCAAGAAACAACAGGATCTATGCTCTTCACGCTCGTCCAGAAGTGGAGAAGACTTCAAGTGTTGTGATTGGTATGTCGAAAGTCTTTGATTTTGATGCTTATGTTTTTCTTGATCTGGGTACTAATTTATCTTTTATGACTCCTTTGTTCGCTCTTAACTTTAGCTTGAGTCTCGAAATTCTAAGAGAGCCCTTTATGGTTTATATTCCCGTGGGTGAATCCATTGTTGCTCATAAAGTTTATCGAGGTTGTCCTATTTCTATTTTGCATAAAGTCTTCCCGTGTGATCTTGTGAAACTTGATATGTTTGAATTTGATGTTATTCTGGAGATGGATTGGTTGCATGCTTCATATGCCACTATAGATTACAGAACCCGAAAAGTCAAGTTCCAATTTTCGGATGTGCCAGTTCTCGAATGGAAGGGTAGTGACTCTGCTATTAATGGTTGATTTATTCCCTACCTTACGGTCTGAAATATGATCTAAAAGGGGTGTATCTATCATATTGTAAGGTTCAAAGATGTGGAATCTAAGTCACCTACTCGTGAATCATTTTCGGTAGTGAATGAGTTTCCTGATGTCTTTCCCAAAGACTTACTCGGTATTCCTCCCGAAAGCGAATTAGAATTTGGCATATATCTTCTCCAGGATACTCAAACTATCTTTATACCTCCTTATCATATGGCACCGTATGAGTTTAAGGAATTGAAAGATTAATTGAAGGACTTGTTGGAGAAGGACTTCATTAGGCAAAGTATATCTCCATAGGGTGATCCGGTGTTATTTGTAAGAAAGAAAGTGGGACTCTTCGGATGTGCATTGAATATAGGCAATTGAATAAGGTAACCATCAAGAATAAGTATCCATTGCCAAGGATCGATGACTTGTTTGATCAGCTTCAAGAGGCCACCAATTTCTCAAAGATTGACCTCTTTTCCGATTATCAACAATTGAAGGTTAGGGAATGTGATGTTCCTAAGTCTTCTTTTCGGACAAGGTATAGGCACTTTGAATTTGTGGTGATGTCGTTTGGATTGAATAATGCTCCGATCGTGTTTATAGATCGTATGAATCAGGTATTCAAGCCATTCTTTCATTGGTTTGTGGTTGTCTTTATCGATGGTATCGTTATTTATTCTCAAAGTGAGAGGGAGCTTATGGATCATTTGAGGTTAGTTCTTCAGACTTTGAGGGAGAAGAATTTATATGCTAAGTTTAGCAAGTGTGAGTTGTTGATGGCAGAGGTAGCTTTTCTTGGCCATGTAGTGTTCATAGATGGTATTAAGGTTGATTTGAAGAAGTCTGAGGCTGTGAAGAATTGGCCTGGACCATTGACTCCTTCGGATATTTGGAGATATCTTCTATTAGCTGGTTATTATAGAAGGTTTGTTAAAGGTTTCTCCTCTATTGCATCTTCATTGACCAAGTTTACTCAAGAGAAGGCCAAGTTTATATGGTCGGATGAATGTGTGAGGAGTTCTCAGATGTTGAAGGATCAGCTTATATCGGCTCCTGTTTTAACTCCACCTGATGGCTTGGATAGGTTTGTGGTGTATTATGATGCTTCTTAGATAGGTTTAGGTTGTATACTTATGCAACATGGTTAGGACATAGCTTATGCATCAAGGCAATTGAAGGTTCATGAGCATAACTTCGTGACTCATGCTCTTGAGTTAGAGGCGGTGGTGTTTGCCTTGAATATTTGGAGACACTACTTGTATGGGGTGCATGTTGATGTTTTCACCTATCACAAGAGTTTGCAATATGTGTTCACTCAAACGGATCTTAACTTGTAGGTAAAGGAGATGGTAGGAACTCTATAAGGACTATGACATGGGTGTACAATATCATCCCAGCAAGGCAAATGTCATAGCTGATGCTCTTAGTAGGCTATCTATGGGAAGTGTGGAACATATTGATGAAGGTAAGAAAGAGTTGGCAAGAGATGTTCACCATTTGGCTAGATTGGGTGTTAGGTTGGCAACTCTAATGATGGTGGTATTCATGTTTAGAATGGGGCCAATATTCTGTGGTTGTTGATATTAAGGCTAAGCAAGATCTAGATCCATCATTGGTTGAGTTGAATAAGTTGGTTACCAAAATGATGATAGAGGTTTTCTCCCAAGAGGGAGATGGTGTGCTTCGCTATAAAGATCAGTTGTGTGTTCCGGATATGGATGATCTTAGGAGACTGATCATGAGTGAAGCCTAAAACTCTCATTACTCTATTCACTTGGGATCTACTAAGATGTATTGGGATTTGAGGGAAGTGTATTGGTGGCATGGTATGAAGAAGGATATAGCCAAGTTTGTATCGAGTGTCCTAATTGTCAACAAGTTAAGGTAGAGCACCAAAGGCCCAATGGTTTTGCTCAAGATATTGAAATTCATACTTAGAAGTGAGAAGATGTGAACATAGCTTTTGTGGTTGGGTTGCCTCAAACCCGAAGGCAATTTGATTCAATTTGGGTTATTGTTGATCGGTGACTAAATTGGCTCATTTCTTATCGGTCAAGACTACCTTTAGTGACGAAGATTATGTACGGTTGTACATCCAAGAGTTGGTGAGGTTGCATGTTGTACCTAGGTCTATCATATCAGAACGTGGCACCCAATTTACTTCACACTTTTGGAGTTCATTTCAAAGAGGACTTTGTACTGAGGTGAAGTTGAGTACCGCCTTTCATCTCAAACTGATGGACATGCCAAGAGGATAATTCAAACTTTGGAGGACATGTTAAGGGCTTGTGTCTTGGAATTCAAAAGTAATTGGGTTGATCATCTTCCACTCATTGAGTTTGCTTATATTAATAGCTTTCATGCTAGAATTGGTATGGCATTATTTTAGGCTTTGTATGGTACGAGATGTAGATCTTCGGTGGGATGGTTTGAGTTTGGTCAAATGGCTTTGATTGGCCAGATTTGGTGTTGGAGGCCATGGAGAAGTTGAAGTTGATTAGGGAGAGGTTGAAGACAGCCCAAAGTTGCCAAAAGTCCTATTCAAAAGTAAGAAAGATGGATCTTGAGTTTCATGTTGGTGATTGGGTGTATGTCAAAGTCTCACCTATGAAGGGTGTAATGCATTTTGGGAAGAAAGGCAAGCTAAGTCCTCAGTATATAGGTCTTTATGAGATTGTTGAGTGTATTGGGATTGTGGCTTATAGATTGGATTTGCCTCTGTATTTGTGTTTTATTCACCCGGTTTTCCATGTGGCTATGTTAAGGAAGTTGGTCGGTGATCCTACTACCATTGTGCCTTTGGAAGGTGTTGAGGTTCATGAGAACTTGTCTTATGAGGAAGTTCTAGTTGACATTTTTGATAGGCAAGTGAAGCGGCTTTGTAACAAGGATATAGCTTCGGTTAAGGAGCTTTAGAGAAATCAACATGTGGATAGTGCTACATGGGAGACGGCGTTCGACATGATGAAATGATATTCCCATCTTTTCCAATCTACTCAAGCCTAAGGTATTAAGTTCTTTATATCTCAAGTGGTCTTTATTCTTTCACTCTTGGGTTTAATGGCATCACATGCATATATGTGCAAGAAAATGATTTTATGATGTTTTGAATGATTTGAATATCTTTTGGTATGAGTTATATTGACTTCATGATTTTCAAGTGATGAAATATGCATTGTATCTTATGTTTTGATGTTTCATATTCTAAATCAAGCCTTTCAGGTGTTGTTATAGCACATTCGAGGATAAATGTTCCCAGGGGAAATGATGTAAAGACCCAAAATTTTTATGAACATAATGGAGGTTTTAAATTTAGTTCAGAAAAGTTTTGGACTAAGGTGACGCTTCAGGATAGCCTTCACTATCTGTGTGAGGGTATACGAATAGTGTAGAGGCTCCTTGAAGTGGCCATTGGCCTTGTGTAGGGTGTATGGGCTTTAATATGGAGTTTCAGACCAAGGTATACCACACATGGACCCCACACGATTCGTGTGAGGCTTAATCGACTGTGTGATGGACCGTATGGGTAGCCTTGGCTTTGAAAATCCATATTTTGGCCAAGGCATTTCACAGATGAACCCTATCACGGACTATATAGTCCTTCATGGTCCACGAGGCCGTCCATATAAGCGCCGAAGTGAAAATTTTCTAAGTATTAGATCACCATCTTGAAACTTTGTCAACAAGGATTTTCTTAGTGAAGCTTCACAGAGGAGTATACGTTCCATATACCTTGTTACAGACATTGAAGTCGTCTGTATGGGTGCTAACATCAAATTTTTCTATGTATGGAATTACCATCTTGAACCTTCGTCAGTGAAACTTTTTTTATTTTTTGGATCGCGGAGCAAGTATATAGTTTGTATACCCTTACACAGACTGATACCCTTCCCTGAGAGCCCCGAGCAACCTTTTTTCTACTCATTTCATTAATGGCATTTTCATAATTTTGGATTCTCCTAAGGGTCTTCTCTGACTTTCTATGCTATATAAAGACATTCAAATGACCTATACTCTAATTCCCTCATTCAAATTCACTCCTGCACTTAGAATTATATTGAACTCTCTCATAAGAACTCTCTCAAATATCCTTGTGAAAACTAAGCTTGGGAATCAAGGGAAGACTCTTTTCTTCATCAAATTTCTTCTTGAATCTTCTACACTAGAAAAGGTATGTGGGATTGATTCTTGCTCCCTTTCAACCAAGATGACCTAAACTGTTTTACACTTGATTTATGGAATTCAAGCTTACTTTAATCATGGATCTTGAAGATTATGGTTTATTAATTTCAATTTAAGTATATGCTATGCTTTATTGTTAGTTTTGAATATTATGAAGATTTGAATATACATTGTCCTTTTTAAAGTTTCATCTAAGCATGGGTTATTTGAATTGTGATTTGAAGGTGGATTTTACTTATAGATTTACATGAATTTCATATTTGATTGTTGATTTAAGATTGGATCCGTATTGCCTATTACTATTCACATATATTCATAGCATATGCATTGTATTGGATTTCAATGAAAATGAGTAAGTGGGTTAAGCTCACATATGTTTTTGAAAATGAATTGGTGGGTTAAGCTCACTCATATGGTTATGAAAAGAATGTGATCACATAAATGTCTATTATATTGGCTCTTTGAGCATATTGGGTGTTTACACCTCATTTGGAAATTGTGAATGGACTATTCCTATACATGAAAAGTATCATATGGATTATGATATGGCATTTGAGCCCAAGTATGAATTATTATTAATGTTTAGCCCAATTATGCGTTGAAATGATTTGAAATCACTTGCAACTCTTTTGAAAGCATGTCTACGTATATGTATTCTAGTAGGATGATTAATTAGCACCGACGGATTGGCGGTGTTAGGGCTATCCCCAAGAGCCCTCTCCCTTTTCTTGAGCTATGTGCCAGCATAGGCATATGTATATGGTAATCCTCACCAAAATGGGAGGTGTGTAAGGTGTGATTACAACATTGATATAATATGGATTAAAATTTTGAAAATCCTATCCAAAATGGGAGGCCGGTAAGGAAGGTCACTTCTCCGAAAAGAGAGACCCATAAGGAGAAGTGTGGTTTACCTTTAGCAACTAGACCACTTATTTTTTGATGTGATGATAACATCGGGATTCCAA
>JAPFFP010043865.1:0-12874 GCA_026153255.1 Solanum medicagineum
CTCCCAAACACTTAAAAAGATACTTCACTCAAAATTCAAGTGCCAAAACTCATTCCTGATTTTATGGATTTCATTCGAGCTTCAAGTCTCCATTTAAATCTTCATCAAGGAATTCTCCAATATTGAGGTATGTGGGTTTCAACCATTGGGTCCTTTCACCGATGGTGCCCAAGCTTCCTTTTTACATAAATCTCGTGTTTCTAATTTGATTTTACTTATGGGCCTTTTATTATGAATTTGACTATGATCTATGTTGGAGTTTGATGAAAGTGTGACTATTTAAGCATATTTTGAGCTATGAATCTATGATTTATTTTGATATTTGATGAAGGGTTTTAATGTATTTTGCAAGGTGGTATTACTAACTGTGTTGGTGGGTTGATTTACTTCAAGTTTTCTTGCATTATTTCACGCTTAAATTGCATGATTTTACACTAACTTTATACACCCACCAAGTGTTTGATAAAATGTCCAGACTAGGGTTGCTGAGTTATTGATGATGTATTGCATGGCCTATGAAACAAGTGACTTTATGATGATGAAAGTAATGTATAAATGTGTTGATTTCAGGGAAAGTAGATATAGTGTTGCTAGTGACCATACCATAGATGAGTGGTATATATCTCATCCACATTGTCGGGTGGTGGCAATCCCGTACTACCATAGATGAGGAGTAGATACCTCATCCACCTTCCAACCGAGTGGCATGCCTTGGATTCCAAGTACTAAGTTGCTTGGTCTATGATGATGGTCTCTTTCTTCACATGTAATATGTTCTATATAAGCATGTTTTACTTCAAGCACCATTCATACTTATCATATTGCTATTATGTTATCCATTGCTTATGATATTGCCTTTTGCCTATGTTGCTTATCTCTTGTTGCATTGCATCCTACATACTTAGTACATTCAAATATACTAACACATATACTACTAACACATACACTATGCTTACATGATGTTACCATGTAGGGACCAGAGCTCCACTTGATCATCCTCCTCCTCCACGTGGCTGGTACGATTTCTCTCAAAGCAAGTTGGTGGGTCCTCAACTCCGAGGACATACTTCTCTTGATTTATACTATGTATTGACTCTTCTTATGTTGGAAACTTATGGCTCTTGGGGTGAAGTCGGATTCTTGGCGCCTACTCCTATTGATGTATCAGATGTGTTGTTAGAACCTTATGATATATTAATGTTAAACTATTGGCTTGATACGTTTCTTTGTTATCAAAGATGTCCCTTAGCCCTAGTTTCCCTTATTTCTATCTATTATTGTTGTTTTATGCTTTCGCGACCAAGGATGTGTAATGATATGTTAAGAGGCTTGCTTGGGGTCCATTCGGGTTCCCCACTCTCCATGTCACTTCTAGGCCCTAGGCTTGGGCTGTAACAATAAATCACTAGTAGACTCTAGAGTTTTAATTACCATGATGTCGTAGCAAACTAAAACACACTTCAAAGCCAAAACAAAGTCTTGGATTTGGCAGAACCCAATAACTTAGGTTTGAAATCCACATTTTAAGTAATTCGTCTAGTAGGTATAAATAACATATCTCAAACCCAGAAAATAAACGGAGATAGTTTAGGACAAGTAAAACTTAAAATCCCAAATCCGCCTCTGAAGACTGGTATTTAATTATTTTGGGATGGAACTTAACTCCTTCAATAATGAGGCCATTTTTATCATCACGTCACTCAATTTCCACCAATCTTGCTTCGATAGGACCATCACTACCTTCCTTGGTATTAAAATATCCCAGTTCTACTTCCATCCATCCATCTCCTTTTAGCTTTGGTGATGTCGAAAGTTTTACGGTGTTGGCTTGTTTTTCCATCTCAGTTTCACTTGATAATTAGTGCACCTAATAATTGATTTTACATATTCAAGTCCATAGGATGCATATGCCAATTTGAATGCTAGATAAGCAGCATAACCTGTTCTTGGTGACAACATTTCTTTTCCTATTTTTCCACGAATATCCAACTGAGTTCTATTGCAAAGATGTTGATTTACTGTCAAAATAAAACACATTTGGTGCCTAAAACAAGGGATCTTGTGAGTTCTGAAAGAGAATTTTTTATTGTTTTGATGTGTTTTTATGTTAATCTTGTAGAAAGGTTAGATTGGCATGATTTTGAACAAAAGTTGTAGATTCTGCTAAAGCATAGGTCGTATGAGCCCATCTATGAGTCATAGGGTGGTGTTGTAGCTAGAATCAGAGACAAAAATTCAGAAATCTTCTAAATGGAGGTCACCCCTATGAGGCCATCATATGAGTCGTAAGCCTCACTATTACTCGTAGAGGTGGACTCGTAACAAGAATCAGAGAGCTAAGATATTGGACCAAAAACTGAAGGCTAAGACTACGAGAGGAACATACGAATCATAGTTCAAGAAATGACTCATACCTATTGGTCATACCAGTTTAGTCCAAGATACCAAGAATCTGATACCAGACTGCGACTACGACTCGTAGGTCATCCTACGAGTCATAACTGCAAGAGTCATCTGCTGCCAGCTGTCTTTTCTATGTAAATTCTAGGGTTATTTTGTAAATACTATATATAGTTTAAGTTAGGTTTTGATAAGGAGTTTGACCAGTAGACAACCTACAATCACATATTGAAACTTTTATTAGTTTCTTAGAGTACATTATTTTTCTTTCGTGAAAAATCCATTAAGGAGATTGCAAATCTTGCCTTGAACTCATTGTTGATCACTCAAGCTTATGGGTTTGCAACTTGTGGTGCCTATTTTATTTATTGTTATTGGTAAAATTCTCAACTATGTCTATTATGTGCATTTTTGTGTGTTTTGCCTTAGCCAAGAGTAGCTAAGCACCCATAACTTGGGGTTGTGGGAACCATAGGTAGTTGACTTGAAATAACCTAGATTTATTGCATTTCTATGATTGGGGTTTTGCATGTATTGTCTATTTCCCTTCATTTTTATTGTTATTTGGTGGTGCCCAACACCAAACCCCACTTACTATCACAATCCCGACCAAGGTAGTGGTGAATAGGAAAAGGGAAATAGATGACAGAAATTGATAGATGTGTTCTCGTCTAATCAACCAAGGCTGACAAATGGGAAGTTGACTAAGACAATAGGTAGCAGTTAGTTGGCGCGCTATTGTTGCCGACCAAGCGCCATGGTGAAATTCGACCTTCACCTTCACAAGAGGGCTACAAGAACCTAAGTTAACCTTCAGTATGCAAATAACCAATTGTAGTTATGTTATCTAGGGTAATCTAGTCGATGAACCATAGAGAACACAATTCCCAAGTCCCTAAAATTGAGTGTTTCCTCACATTATAGTTAGTGTTTGTTTTGTTTTATTTTTTAAATCACAATGCCCCCATCTAGGGATTTTAGTGATTGATACTTGAAATGATTAATAGTGAAGTCAAACCCTGTATTCCCTATTGATTCGACCCTAACATTCGGTTAGGTTAATTACTGACGATGACTGCTTTCTTATTAGGGCATGAACATCAGATGTTGTCATCATAAAATTATGGCGCCGTTACCCGGGAATACGACTAGGTTTTGATCTGATATAACTATTAGTTAATTCTAGGATTGATTTCTAGAGTCTCGTGTAGTTTACTTTTGTTTTTGTTTTTGTTGTTTGATTTTATTTGCAGGGTAGACTAGGTTGTATGCCCAACAGAAGGAGCCAAGGCAATCTCTTAGATCCATTCAATTTGGAGATCCATCGACTACCAAGAAGAATGGCTCAAGTGAATGAGGAGATTGAGGATGAGGAGGATATGAATATGAATGAGGACATGGGAAGAGAATAGAATCCACAACAAAGGGGTAACGAGCCACAACTCAAGGGATTCAATGAAAACGCTTATGGGTGGAATCAACATAGATTGAACCCTATGGCTATGGACGTTACCAGTGCTATAGTACTGGCTTGTTTACTGGCAGATACAAAGTTCACAGTATCGAGTGGATTGATAAAATGCTCCAAAACCGCGGACTATTCATAGGACTACCTTCGGATGATCCCCACTATCATCTTCAAAATGTGGTGTTTGTTTGCAAGAGAGCCATGGGGACACAAAAACTTTCTGTTGATGCTAGTTGTTTAAGAGTGTTTCCACTTTCATTGACTGGCAATGCAGTTGTATGGTTGTCCAAGCTTCCTCCGCGTACTATCACAAGTTGGAGCGTGAACATCAGATGTTGTCATCATAAAATTGAAGCTCAAGGAGAAAATCAACAACTTTGAGTAATTGTCGGGTGATTCTATTAGCACAACATGGGAGAGTTTTACTAAATGCTTGAGGACGGTCCCTGATCACAAGATTGTTGATTATTCCTTGGTAGAGATTTTTTATCAGGCACTTGATGAGAATAGTCAAGCATGAGTCGACACAGTTTTGGGAGGCATGTTCCTAGACCAACCTTTTGCATTGATAGCAGCAAGGATGGAGCAAGTGGTCAAAATGAATAGAACATGGAGTCAACGAAACAAGGTGTGATGAAACGTTCTTGTGCGGTTAACACGAAAAATGAGCAAGCAAAGGTGAACAAAGAGATCATGGAACAACTTTCTCGGCTTCATACAAGTATGTACTTAGTTTTAAAGCAAAATCAGGCAAGTGACAAGGCAGTCACCCACCAATCTGTGAAGGCTCCTACTATGATGATCCATTCATTTATAAGGATGCATATTTTGTAAGCAACCAAGCGGAGGGCTTCCGGAACAACCCCCAAGGTTCTAATTGAGACTATTGGAGGCAAGGTTCGGGAATCAAGGTTGGAACTTCAACCGTGATGGGATGTACAGAGACAACAGGGGTGGAACTATGAGAGATAGAGAGTGCCAGATGCAGAATAGGGGAGAAGAGAGGACTATAAGAATGGTCCTTATATGCCACCACACAATCGTGATGTCAAATCAAACAACTCCAGGATTGGAGAAATGTTCGAAAAGTTGTTGAAGTGAGCCGACCATCAACATGACACTTCAAAGGGAATGAAAGCAGATATTTCAAGTATTAACCGAAAAATAGAGTCTCACTTTGTGGCTATTAAGCAACTAGACAACAATTCGGGCAAGTTTCTTCATAATTGAACCAATACCAAAAGGCCACCCTACCAAGCAATACAGTTCAAAATCAAAAGAGCGAAGGGCATTGCATGGCAGTGATGACTAGAAGTGGCAAGAGCACCATAGATCCCCCTATGCCAGTAATTGTGGATGAATTTTAGGAGAAGCGTCTTGGTAGTGGAGTTGTGGTTGAGGGAGAACATCCGTAGGTTATTGGGATGCAACAAGAAAAGGCAAGGGAGCAAGAGAAATTGAAATCAATTCCCAGACCTCCCCCTCTTTTCCCTCAAAGGCTTAAGAAAAAGGAGGAGGAGTGTAAATTCAAACACTTCCTCTCGATGTTGAAGCAACTGTCGGTCAACATTCCCCTTCTAGAAGAATTGGAGAAAATGCCCGGGTATGCCAAATATATGAAGGATTTGGTCACCAAGAAACGCACTTCGTGCCAAGAGTTCTCGCAAGAACTCCAATAATATAGTGCGATTATGACCAAATTCCTTTTTCAAAAGCGAGAGGTGCATTCACTATCCCTTGCACCATTGGTGATGTTGAGTTCGCAAAAGTATTATGTGACTTAGGCGCGAGAATTTATCTAATGCCTCTTGATGTATTGATAAAGCTTGGCCTTGGTACTCCTACCCCTACAAGAATGAGGTTACTTATGGCAGATCGAACCATTAAAAAACTGAAGGGAATCCTTTTTGATGTGCTTGTTAAAGTTGATAAATTCATCTTTTTAGTGGATTTTGTGATCCTTGATTGCGAAGTTGATTTTGAGGTGCCCATCATCTTGGTGAGACCATTTCTGGCCACTGGAGAGCCCTAGTGGATATGGATCCAGGTCAACTACGGTTTAGGGTTAATGACATAATGGTCGTGTTTGATATTCGCCAATCCATGAAACACCCAAATAAGTGCAAGAGTGACGTGTAGACCCTCGATAGTAGTTGATGAAGGATGATGACAAAGTCGAGCCACGACGTTTAACAAGGCACTTCTTAGGATGTAACCCAAGCATTTTTTATGATTGTTTGCATATTTTAGGTATTTTTGGTTATTGAGATTCTTAGGTAGAAGGTGTGAGTTTGTTTTCATGATTAAAAGACATTGGTGCAGCTGTAATATTTTAGGAATAGTTGTGTTTTGAGATTTGGTTTGTAGGTGAAAATTGAGGAACTGATGATCTGAAATATGGCACTTGGAGCAGCCTCTACAATTAGGCCTACGAGTTGTAGTCTTTACTATCACTCGTAGTCATGCATCATAGAGAGAATCAGTGAGTATTAGAAGTTGGTACATACACTACGAGCCAACCTTACAATTCGTAGAGTCTTCTACGAGTCGTTAGAGGGGTTCGTAGTGCCTACGCGTAATTCCTAAATTCTTATAAGTGTTGGGTCTGCTAGAAGACTGGGGCCTATGAGTCGTAGGACATCCTATGACTCATAGTCGAGGTCTCGTAGCCCCGATCTGCAGTTTTTTAAACTTCGACCCGATTTGCTTATATAAGGGGTCAAAATAACATTTGACCCCTATTATCAAGTATAACCCTAAAAATTAATGGTTTCCACCAAATTCATCCTATATTCTTACTTTCCAACGAAAATCACGGCTGCACAGGTCATTTCCGGTGAAGATTCCGGCGAGGCCATTATTCTTAGAGTTTTTGGCGTGGTTTTGAATTTCCTTTGCTTTGGTTTACTTCTTCAATCGATTGGTAAGCTCCATGGTTATGTTTCGAAATCTTTTGTGGTGATTTTGTACACTATATGAGTGTCTGGTTTGTTTAATCATGTTAAATCATGGCATATAGTGATCATTGAACTAGACTTGTAACCTAGGTTTTGATGCTTTGAAAAAGTGATTTGTGAATCAAATCTTGTCGAAATTATTGAGTGGGTTCTTATGAATGCGAAATTTGTTATTCATGGGATATATGGTGTGATTGTTGCCTACTCACGATCTAAATTGTTGTCAAAATTGGTATTTAAGAAGTGGGAGTGTGTTTTATATATCTTAACCTATGGGATTAGATTGAATTGATATGTATGGGAATTGCATTCTTACAGAATATTTATGAATGTCAAGAGTAAGTTTTGAATGTGTATTGCTTATGGTGTGCTTAATGTAGTGTAGAATTGGTTTTCCATGAACTCTTCATTGCTCTTATGTCCCAACAGTATTTGAACTTTGTGTTTATTTATGTTGGTCATGGGAAAATGTTAGGCACCACTGATGCCCTCTGTTTCCTGCTATGAGGCACTCCTATGACTCGTAGGTTCATCTATGAGTCGTAAGGGTCCTTTATGACAAGCTTCAGTCATCTATTGTTCCTTCATGTTTCTTATACGAGGCTCATATACGACTCGTACTGCCTGCTACGACTCGTAGTGAGAGTCTCGTAAGCTTATCTGAGTTCTGAAAAATGTTTCTGAACATGGTTATGAGCCCAAACTATGACTCATAGGTCACCCTATGAGTCATAACTGTGTCTCGTATCTGAGATCAGAAAGCATTTTTGAAGGCATACTAGTTCTACGAGGGAAGTATACGACTCGTAGGTCACTCTGCGAATCGTAACTGCACTCGTATCTACAAACCTGCAGTTATATCAGTTAATATCTATTTTTGATTTGTTTTTGTCTCTTGTTCTTTGTTATGTGTTTTAATGGATCAAACATCTTGAACTTATATGTTGCTATTAGGTTCGTTTGTAGATACAATGCCCCCAAAAGACAAGCGGGCAATTCAAACTCTCCAACGGAAGTTGATGGATGAATCCTCCGAGACTAAGCAATCCGAGGGCTTTGTGGAAGTCCACAGAGTCAGGGCAGACATTGAAGCCAATAGACCCTAAACCCGGGCGCTTGCATCCCAAACACCCACAGAAGCTAGCAGTTCCTCCCAGTCTAAAGAGGAGGAAGAACAGGGTAATGGGGATGGGTCGGATAGCATCCTACCTCAAATGACCCCCTCTCACTCATGTTCAGAGTCGGAGTTGAAAAGCACTACTCAGCAGGAGGAAGCCCAATCTCAGCCCCAGGCCAATCCCAGATGTTGTGTTGTGGACATGAAAGAAATATATGAGCAGGGGTTGGAGCCTTAGGGGCAAGGAAAACTTATCTGCCAATTTTAGGAGGAGTCCAAATTAACACCTCCGCATTAGACAGAGTGCCTAGATTGGAAATTAGGTTGGATTACACGGACTACAGTGGACCACACAGCTGCTGGGCAAATATGCCCCTTTCGTAGTCCGTGAGTTCTATGCAGCGTATCTTGCTGCACTTCACCGGGGGTTGCCGAAGAACAAAAGGCCAATTGAGCAGCCGAGGCTATGGGTGGTGATAGTCTAGGGGAGGAAAGTTGATATCTCAGAGAAGATGATGCGACGAGTGAAGTTTGGGCCCACTTATAGAGTTCCTCAGTCTACAGCAGAGTACGATAGTCGTATTGATAAAATGAGGAGAGTGGTGACTGGGAAGATCATTGGGGCCAGGACAGAGCTGCTACGGTGGATAGCCAGTCAAGTCTGTGAGGCAAAATTTGAGCTGACGTGGGTCACAAACCACGTTGATCCTATAGTTAAAGCCTATCTCTCCTTCCGGGCCAAGTTTTGGTGGTCCATTATCCATTGACGTATTAGACTAACCTTCACAGATAACGTGATCACCCTTGAGAGAGCCATGTTGTTAGCCGGTATTCTAGCTAGCTATGCTATAGATTGGGCTCAGATCATTTCAGAGCAGATTCACGAGGCTTCATCTAAGACGAACACCTCACTAGAATTTCTGTTCTGATTCATCTAGTATGCAGTGCAGCAGGTGTTCCTATTAACCCTCACTAGGACCCTTATGTATAGGCCACATGCACTGTAGATCTCAGCCTGATAAAGACTGATGAGAATCACTTGCTTACCACGAGCAACTTCTCCAGCTATTCCAGAGCCATTCCCGGTAGAGCCTCAGATCCCAGGTTCACCTCCAGCTATTACCGGCACTACTCCGGCTACTACAGAGCCTACACCAGCAGTAGAGATTAAGTCTACAGCATCCTCTAGCATTCCAGCACTAACATCATCTAATTTACAAGTTGACCCTCTTTTCTCTGTTGTTGCATTTCATGCTTTTTTACATAGGGTGGCTGTAGTAGAGGGCAGGCTACGAGAGTTGTCAGCACAGGTCTGGCCATTCATTGATCAGACTGTTTGGGACTCTGAGTAGAGGATGAGGGCAATTACCCGAGATTTAGTTGATGAGAGAGTTTGAGTGATGGATGCCCGAGTCGATGCGTTTGAGACTAGAGTCCACAAGAGGCTTGAGGGAGCTAGGCCTGTCGACGTAAGTGCAGCTACTGAGGAGTTGGCCGTGTTCAAGGCCGACTTATTACAGATGTTGGCAGCCCTGTTCCATGCCCAAAGGTAGCACCAGTAGGTGATGAGACATTTGATTGGCTCATCGACCGTACGGACACCTGTAGGAAGAGGTCCTTTGTGGAGCGTTATGACCCAGAGCTGACCCTGAAGAAGACAAGATAGGAGGAGGAGCCCATAGCTGAGGAGGTGGTGCATGAGTTGCTCTTGTTGGCGGCTATTTAGAGAGAGGGAGCGCAGCATACCCTACCTAGAGAGAGTACTTCGGGTACTGCTGCAGAGGAGAGGCAGCCCCAGGACCCCACAGATCAGCCTAAGACTGGTGGTTGAGCACCATGATGTTTGACTTCTTTTGACCCTAGTACTCATTTTGTCATGTTGGATACTTTGTTCTCTTTTTAGATAATCTTTTTATTATTTTGGTTTTTGGTTGTGTTTAAATATTCTTATTTTGTATGTTATTTTTACTTATACTTTGGATGTTAAATTTTGATGTTTAATAGATGTATGTATATATTTCTTTGTTATCGTGTTTTATTTTCATTTTTGTCTTTACTTTGAGGACAAAGTATCCTATTTTGGTGGGGTGTGGGAAGTTATGGATTAAGGTGAAGTCTAAATAGCCTCAAGTCCATAACTTCCCCTATTTTTGATCCCAAGGTTTTCTTGTCGTGCTTTCTTTTCCTTGTGGATGTTTACTTTTCTATTGAACCAGCATGTTTATGTAATGTAGATAATAGGTAAATTCATAGTAGTGTTATCTATTGGCATATACATAATTTTTAGATGTGCTTTTAATTTTTTGATGAAAAATTGGGTACCCTCAAACTTTTTGAGGTTGTGTTTATTGGTGCACTCATACATTTTTGAGTATCTAGCAATGTTTGTTCTGATATTGTGAAGGTTAGCTGAGACTGAAAACATGACCTATGAGTTTATACTTGATTGTGGATGCAATTTTCATGTGTGTTGTGAGCTTATTTTGCCGCATTCATACATCTTGTATGGACCCAGAACTTGCCTTGTTACTCTAAAATTGGTTTGGTGATGTGGTGGATATGGAAAGGATCTAAGGCCTTTGTTCTTTGAGTGAACCCACTTTTAGCCTAAATGACCCACCAGATGAGTGAGTGAGTGAATCCCTTCTCCAAACTTTTGAGCTTATCATGTACTCATTCTTTCTTGATACCTTGCTAGCTTAACCTTGTTTGATCAAATACCTTGATATTGGCCATGGTCTATCCTTGAACATGTGAACCTTGATTGACGCAAAAGGCCTAAGTTGAGGGTGGCTACAGTTGCTGGCCCTGGTTTGAGGCATAGATATTGTGCACTTCACCTTAGGCTAAAAGCGTAAGTGCGGGTGGCCCTTATTGTAGTAAAGTAATAATTATAAGGTGGTTAGTTTGGAAATCAAGAAGAAATGAAAAAGCATCAACCAAGTGAAGAAAGAGAAAAGAAAAGTGCCTTGAATTGAGAAAAAGCATCAAAAATAAATTTGAAATATAGGTATAGCTGAAAATAGAAAGAAAGCACTCGAGAAAAGTTCCAAAAAAGAGAATAAGGGTTGAGTGATTAAAAAGGGGTGGATTATGAAAGAAAAAAGTGTTGGTAAACATGGTTCAAGGATAGCTTTTAGTAATTATTGCCCAAAATACCACACCAAAACACCCTGAACCTATGTTACAAGCCTATAAGTACTAAAGTGATCCAACTCCACTTTATCACCAAGCCAGAAGATGACTATAGAGGAAAGCCAATGGTGTTATTCAATATGCATTGAATTTCAATTGTGAGAGTTAGAATGCTTCTCACGTCATTGAATTCTAAATGCTTTTGAATGAGTATGAGGGACTTCTTTCCAGTGAGGGCATTTGCACTACTTGAAGTAGTATATGACAATACCAGCAATTGTAGACGGTTGATGCTCCTTAGCTTGTCATAGTTAGATTGCCAGGTATCTCATTATGTTCTTGTTTGCTTAATAACTCTGCAATTCTGTTTTGGAAATAGCAGTTGGGTACCTGAATCAAAGGAGTTGTTATATATGCCATTAGTATAGCTACTATGTATTTCTCTTACATATGAGTCGTGGCTTGAGGACAAGCAACAATTCTAAGTTAAGGGTGTTGATGTACTTTCAAAATACAACACATTTTGTGCCTAAAACAAGCGATTTTGTGAGTACTTAAAGCGACTTTTTATTGTTTTGATGTGTTTTTGTGTTAATCTTGAAGAAAAGTTAGATTGGCATGATTTGAAGAAAAGATGCAAATTTTGCTAAAGCATAGGTCTTACGAGCCCACCTATGAGTTGGACTCGTAGCAAGAATCAGAGAGCCAAGATGTTGGACCAAGAACTGAAGGCCAAGACTACAAAAGGAACATACGGGTCGTAGTTCAAGTGACAACTCGTACCTATGGGTCATACCTGTTTACTCCAAGGTGCCAAGAATCTGATGCGAACCCCAGCTACGACTCGTAGGTTATCCTACGAGTCATAACTGCGAGACTTATCAACTGCAAGCTGTCTTTTCTGTGTAAATTCTAGGGTTATTTTGTAAATATTATATATAGTTTAAGTTAGGGTTTTAGAAGGAGTTCCACCAGTAGACAACCTACAATCACAGTTTGAATCTTTTCTTAGTTTTTTAAGAGTAGTTTATTGTTCTCTCTTGGAAAACCCATTTTGGGGATTACAAATCTTGCCTTGTACTTATTGTTGATCAATCAAGCTTGTGGGTTTGCAACTTGTGGTGCCTATTTTCTTCATTGTTGTTGGTGAAATTCTCAACTATGTCTATTATGTGCATTTTTATGTGTTTTGCCTTAGCCATGAGTAGCTAAGCACCCACAACTTGGGGTTATGGGAACCATGGGTCGTTGACTTGAAATAACCTTGGTTTATTCCATTTCTATGATTTTTTGGTTTGAATGTATTGTCTGTTTCCCTTCATTTTTATTGTTGTTTGGTGGTGGCTAATACCAAGCACCGCCTACTATCACGATCCCGACCAAGGTAGTGACGAATAGGAAAAGGGAAAAAGATGACAGAATCTGATTGATGTGTTCTTGTCTAATCAACCAAGCCTGACCAATAGGAGGTTGACTATGACAATAGGTAAATTGTTAGTTGGCACGCTATGATTACCGACCAAGCGCCATGGTGAAATTCGACCTTCACCTTCACAAGAGGGTTGAAAGAAACTAAGTTACCATCCTGCATGCAAATCACCAATTGTAGTTATGCTATCTAGGGTAATAGAGTTGACGAACCATGGGGAACACAATTTCCAAGTTGTCCCCAAAATTGAGTGTTTCTTCACGTTATAGTTAGTGTTTATTTTATTTTATTTTTTGAATCACAAACCCCCCCCCCCCCCCTTGGCAAGATTTCTTGCTGCTCCTTGCATGGCTCAGAAGAGACGGCTT
>JAPFFP010043866.1:0-12874 GCA_026153255.1 Solanum medicagineum
GGGGTCCACTTGCAAACATGGTGTGAGGCCTGTTTTTCTGGGTACCCGGATTACTAGAAGCTAAAACCCTCTCTGCAAATTATCCACAAGAAATCAAAATTGCCCCAATGTGTGTTGGCAAAGTAAAGATTACACAATTCAAAACAACAATAAAGTTCCTGAAATTCAAAACACAGAATATGCATAAATAGAAACTCGCGCATTTTAATAAACCACCTCACTCATTGCCCTTGTTACCCACTTTGAAGAATTTCAAAATACTAGCTGTCTTCTAAGACTTTTGGTTCCAAATCACCACTTAAAATTCAACTTAGATATCCAAATTGTGATCACAGGCATAACAGAGTTCAACAATCTTGATTAAGAGACAAGTATCCACATCCTAGCTTTCTCAACTTCATTTCTCGAACATAAATTCTTACCAGCAGGGGTGCCATGACGCTCCCCTTTTGTATCTTTCTTGTAGGCATAGGACACTGTAATTTGGCGGTTGCAAAGATATTGACCATTCATTGCCTGCAGAAACGCCAAGTCCAAAGTCATAGTTCAGATTCATCAACTAGAAAGCATCCAACATGGATAGAGGATTTGTAACCTCAAAAGAAACAGTACATTAAAAATCCAGAGAATTCTCCAAACATGTAAACTAGTAAATGTCAGATGAAAATGCAAAATTTGAACTCAAGGAAACCACGTGGGAAAAATCTGTATCTTTAGTAATAGCAAGGTCTTCATTTTAACAAGATTTCAAGAAGCTGGTTTAGTGGTGCCTAGGGGGTGTCAAGTGGGTGGATTGGGTTGAAATAGAAACCAGCTTCGGTCATAGGACCTGCCCAAATTTACTTTTGACTCAAATGAGCTAAATTTTGGATTGGATCATGACCTGTCCAATTTGACCTACTTAATGTAAATAATTTTAACATATTATTATTTACCTTTTAAAACTAAAATTTGAGTTTCAACTCAAGAAAATAAAAATAAGAAGTTACAAATAGATATACAAGTCCTAGAAGATACAAAATAGATAATAATTCATACCTTTAATATGAAAACATACATTACACCAATGCAAATAAAGAGTCTAAAATGAGTTGAAATTGGAGATTTAAACTGGGGTCAATTCAAATAATCGTGAGCCCAACCCATAAAATTTTGGGCGGGTAAGGCGGGTCACCTATTGGGCTCATTTTTACACCCCAGCAGTGCCAATTAGATTAGGTTACAAATTATGCATTGGAATAATAAACAGTTCAAATCATCAAATTGACCACTTAAACATGTCTTAGACAAGATTTTCAATGCTTGGAAGATGCATCCTACACACTACTATTTTTTGTAAGTGAAATTTTATAGCTATCAGCCTGTTATAGCACCCAGAGGGTGCCTCGTAAGGTTGCACAATTTGGATCCCAATCCTTCAAAAATGTAGGGAATCTAGGAAGTCCATCAGTTGCTCACACTGATATACAGGAAGATACTTGCACCACAAAAACAAATTCTGCAAAAATTTGAACTTCACAAAACAAACAGATAATACTGTCCTAATGAATGATTCACCATATATACTTTTGCTGTTAGCCAATGTTCAGTCCCTGTCAGGAATTGATTGCAGATCCTATGTTCTATGCTAAGTTGCAGTTACACTTCACTTCCAACGCCGCACCCATGTCAATTCTCCAAATATACACTACTTTTAGAAAATCCGACCCGCACCTTTGGCATTTTTGAAGAGACCGAGCAACATAGGTTCGGTGGCATTACTCATATTTGCATACTGCACACTAATGTTTCCAACTTTTTCATTTTTGTTTCCACCACAACCATCAGAAACATGACCTTCCTAAGCCCTCAACTGATATTTAAACTCAAGACTGCCCAATATAGATGTGAAACTCTTCTTTTAACTTTTGTCCCTCAGATGAAAGGCCAAACTATAATCCTAGGACCTTGAACGCAAGATGTAAAGAATTAAGGACTCGTAGAACTTGATCCAAGAATACTGTACTCCCCCATTTCAATTTGTTTGCATTACTTTCGTTTTTAGTTTGTTTCGGAAAGAATGTCAACTTCGATAGTAAGTAAAATTTCACAACTGATATACTAAAAGGCATATTTAAGATTTTGATACATTACGCAAATCATTAGTATAAGACAGCAAGATTTAAAAGACTTCTTTATTTTCTCAAACTCCATGCCGAGTCCAACTAAGACACAAATAAACGGAGGAGATATTATATATGCAAGGTAAAACTGTAGCTATTTTCTCCTGAGGACACTACTATTATACTAAGACCTTAAAGCACATGCACAAACTCTGAGGCTAAAGGCTAAAGAATAGGCTATATTTAATCACTATACAGAGAAAATCCAGAGTCACAACTGATCCATAATAACATACCATACATGCATGCCTAACTATACATCTACGGGTACAACTTCCATTATATCTGATTGTTAAATTACACAATTTTTAAAGAAACCCAAGCTTCCATTACCATTTAACTTGTCTTTCAGACATTGAAAGAAAGAGCCAACATTGTGATTGTATTAAACCAGATAAAATAATAGTACACATAGAACAGGAAAATACTCAAGTTCTAACACAACATAACCACCATATCATGCAAATAGCTTATCCTCTCAAGTCTGATTAGAAATGTATCTTAATTATGAGCCAGACTTTAAATGATGACAGATCTCCACACACAGCACAGGCTCCCAGTCAAAAAATAGCTAATACTTGGATTTGAACTTTTCTGGACTTGTAAATAGCATCACTTCATGTATCTGTACAAGTTATGGTGGGGAAGCAAAGACGTAAATAGACAGTTCACCTCAATTGCTGCATCAGAGGCGTCAAATGAATCATAACTGATGAAACCAAAACCGCGGGAGTTCCCTGTCTCAGGATCTCTCATTATCTGGAAGGAAACTACATCAGAATATAACAATGAAGATCACCTATATATGGCAAGTAAATGTGTGCCTTGTAACTTATTAAAAAAACAATACATGCATAGTTTGTCATTCAAGCTGATCTAGCATGTCAACATGGTCTCTTTGAAAGGTTTCTACTTATTTTGGGTATACTTCCCATATAACAGAAAATCTTTTCCCGCCTTTAAATGAAATTTATTACTTCAGATAAAAAAACATGTTAACATGAATCAGTGGCTCAGTTTCCCACTCACACACACATTTCCAGTATAGAGATTCAATTAACAACCAACAACATACTCGGTGTGGTCTCAACACAGAGATTCATTTATCCCGTCAAAAATTCAAGAAGTGCGGAGTTACTTAGTCTGTCGACTGGTCAGATCTGTCGTTATTGTGGGGAAGAAGACACAAGCAATGAACCAATCAACTACACCAAGTCCCAAATTAATTGGAGTTGGAAAAATGAATTCTCATACAAAAAAGATAAAGAGCTTTGATGGTTAGGGAGGAGAAAATGAGCTGCCAGCCATTCAGGAGAAAATGAGCTGCCAGCCATTCAGGAGAAGGATGAAATTTTTCCTGATTTCACCGAGCATTTGGGAATTTTGAACAGCAAGAAGAAATATAGGGAATACGCTAGAGACGGAGTTGACTAGCACGTCTGGGAGGCATTTGAGATCTGTGAGAGAGAAAAAGACTCTATCTTGATGACTTCAAAATGCCTGTTATTTCACAGATGCTAGAACACAGTGAAGTATTTAGAAGTTCTGATCCCTTTTTGATTGTACTTATCCCAAAGGACATTAAAAACCAAAGACTTTATATAAATAGGTCAAGTGGGAAACAATAATACGATATTCGTTAACATACTTTTGACCAGACTAACAAGGTTGTTGTGGCAAGGTTTCAGATGCAATGGATCAACATCTCAAAATGCTTTATGAAAAGAAGATAAATACCAGATGCATATTCATCATATTAATATTACCACCAGTAGCACTTACTAATATGCTGGACAACAAAGTAATGAGGGGTTATCTCAAGTGATGCAAAGCTAGGATGGCAAGGCAAGGTGGTGTAAAAGTGAACCACCTAAAATTTTTTGATGATCCGCTAGTGCTATGTGTTTTGGGGCGAGTGATCCTAACGATCTATATTAATTATTAAACGAACAAAAAAGGGTCAATATTCAACTTAATCGGAGTGCACTAGCTGTTACGCCATATCTCTACACTAAGTGAGGACAATTACTAAAACATTGCAAACATCAAGGAACCATATCTTTCGCCCCCCCCCCCCGGGGGGGGCCTCCACACACCAGCTGATTGCTAGAATGTAATAACATAATCTGAAGCATGGCTACAAAATAGGCAAGAATTGATCAACATAGGAAGTTGAGACACGCATCTTGAAAAGATGCAAAATGAAGAATCATCAATCATATGAAAATATAAGGGAAGTGACTCTAACCTTTGGATTTGAAACAACTACTCCAAAAGCACTAAAAGTGTCGTATAGAAGCTTCTCATCTACATCCTGCATATAGAACAGAAATGAATTTTTTTGTCAAAAGTGCTAGCATGAACAAATTGATTATATGCAGAAGATGTCATGCACCAAAATAGAAGTTCTTGTCCAATGTTCACATCCAGACTCATTTGAATGAGAATAGTACAAGAGTTTGTAAAATACTACAGTATCAAAAACATGCATTGCTTACAGGATCAAGGTTCCCAACAAACAAATTAGCACCAACATCAACACTCTTTTTATCTTGTGAGGCCTGTAACAGAATAAATTATTAGATTAAAATGTGATATATGTGGGAAAAATCATTATAGCAAGGCAGATGCATCAATGGCATAGCATTACCTTATTCACTCGTATTGGTTTCCCATAAAGTTTAATCATATTCAGTACCTTTATTGCCTGCATCGGTAATGCTTTAGTGAGAGAGCAAGAATATAAAAACTAAATCCATGGCAAAAACATATACTCCCCCGTCCCATTTTATGTGGCACCCTTTCCTTTTTAGTCGGCCACAAAAAGAATGTCACCTTACTATAATTAGAAATAATTTAACTTTAAAATTCCTCTTTTACTCTTAATGAAATGATTCTCAGCTACAAAAATATCTAAGAATTGTTTTAGACTACAAGTTTCAAAAACCTTCCTTTTTTCTTAAACACCATGCCAAGTCAAAGAGCGCCACATAATATGGAACGAAGGGACTAACAGACAACAAGACTTCAATGAGTAAAAATAGTGTAACACAAAAGACAACCAACACTTACATAGTCAGCATCTTCTTCACTTCGGAATTCCACAAAACCATATCCTTGATGAGCATTAGTAACTCTGTCCTTGGGGACATAAACATTCACTGCAGCACATATAGAATTATATAGTGAACAAGTGAGATCCAAAAGAATCTAAATTTCCATAATATTTAAAAAAGGCTTTGAGGATGCTGATGAAAATTTTAAAAACAAAGACCATGTTAAAGGGCCCAGCTGTTCAGTGAAAAATTTAGACATACCTACTGGACCTGCTTGAACAAACAACTCCCATAACAACTCTTCAGTAATCTACCAATCCAAAAAAAAAAAAAAAATCATTAACCTGAACCCAGAAAAAATCTCAATTTTCTGAGTTACTTCAACCCAGAAAGCAACAAGAAATAGGGGGGAAAAGGAGAGAGGAGCTAGTGAAGGGTTCACCAGCACCAAATATAGTGTGTTAACTGCAAAGGGTTAAAAAAAAAACAGCGAGCAAACTGTAGAGGTATTAATGATAGCCAATGGGGCGAAGTTTATAAAGATGCTAACATCCAATATCTTCATAAACACGTTGAGACACATGCACATATACACACAAGAGTAAAGACATTAACGCTCACCAAACAGATATGCGAACACACATATACTATGACATATTAGGATAAACATACATGTCAAACATACAATTGTACTCAAACTTCTTGTTCTATATAAAACGCCAAACACCACAGCAGATCCATAACTGGGATAGAATATCCTTTTGGGTAAGAATGCAGTTTGTCTGCTTTCATTTTCATTTCACAATTCTAAGACGACTTGGGCTGAAGAACAACTCTATTGTTGCTGAGAAGAACTAGGAACACGGGAGAGGAAAATAACATTACCAGATTGTGATGGGGCATAGTATTAGGCAGTGTTTTGGATGGCGAAAGACAACCAAAAGGCAACAAGGGTCTGCCTCGCCACAAGGCGATGTGAGCGGCGAGGCGCTCGCCTTTTTGAATTACAACCTCGATTAATACCAAAAAAGAAATACTTAATTGCATATATAAATAATCAAAATCTCAATCTCAATAACATGTTAGCAAATATTTCAATTCAAAAACTGAAAAAATAGATAGTAGATACCAAAAGTCTAGAACTCGAATGAGAAAAAAGCAAAACCAAAGTCAATAGTGATGAAAAAACAAAGCTAGAAGTAACCTTAAAATCTGAAGAAGAATAAGGAGAAAAAAGAAACACAGGAAGATGAATTACGAAAAAGAAAAGAAAGAAATGCATCTTGGTTGGACTTTGGAGTCTCCGGAAAAGTTTGGCCAGTCACTGGAGAAGTCCAGTCGGGCCATTTGGTTAGAGTCGTAGTCTACCTCTAAGAGTGCAACTGTGCAAATTTAGAAAGAAAACCCTAAAATTACCTTTTAATTTTAAAACACCCTAAATTAGTCGCTTTTTTTAAAGAAAATACAAAAGGTGACACCTTTGTCGCTATGGTGTCGCCTTTGAAGATCGCCTCGCCACAAAGCTAAAAGGCAATGAAGCGTCGTCTTGCCTCTCGCCATTGGCAACAAGGGATCGCCTTTCACAACACTGGTATTAGGTATAGACTTTACCCAAAAAAATAGTGTTGCTAACAAACATCTGGAAAAGTAAACATTTTATAATGTCTATATCTAGGTAACGATGTATCAGATTATTCTATCTTGGGAATACAAACATTGTGGTTCCATGAAAATTCATAGATGTAACATTAATCATGTAAGTATTGACATATGAAATTGCAACTTTAAAAAGGCTTCAAAATGGATGTTAAAATGGTTGAAATTGCAACTTTTCTTTTTGATAATCACGGTGTCTGGGCTAGCTTACGAGCACCTCAACTAATAAAGAGGTGGCTGAATGTTGTCAGTGAGGAGCTAATCAAGAAATAATCAACCAATTTCTATCCAATTACTGTCGCACTTTTCTCATATATTGACACCATTAATTTGGCATTAACTATATTACAAAAATGTTTGGTTTATAAAAGGAAGCTAGTCATACCCAGGTTTATCAAACTGGAACAAAAATTTCCTAATCTATTAGCATATAAAAAGGAAAAAGAAGAAGCAACTAATCCAATCAAATTTTAGCAAGATGAAAATGAATTGAAACAAAAAACATTTCGCTTCTCAAGAATCAAACTAGATGGATTTTGACCAACATTTAACATGATGTATTATTTCTACTATTATAGTATTTTCCATATAATTTTCTAACATCTAAATATCAAATTTGAAATGCTGAATTAATCTACTTCAGCTTAGATTCGAAAACTAGTAAAATCGATTCCAGCAGAGCATAAACCAACAAGTAAAAGTGAAAGGAGGACGTATTCGACTCTGTTTCTCGTCTTTCGAGAAGCTTTTGTCAATTTAACTAGTACCACTCCTATTCAGATAACAGAAAGCAAATCCCTAGGAGTACTAGAAGGATACCTGAGGGTCAAGATTGCCGACATAGGCGGTGGCGTCTTGGTTGCGCTCCGCCGAGTGTTGGCCGAGAAGGTTTGCACCCACACCCGGAGCAATACGCGTCGTCATACTCGCAACTCTACTTCACCGAGAAGATTTTTCAAAATGTCAGTTGAGCATTATAAACAACAACAACATGAACAGTGCCTCAAAAGTCTCCAACTCATTGCGAGGTGAGGGGGTCGGATGTATGCAGTCTAACCTATATTTAAAAACATAAAGCGGCTAAGATTGAGCATTATAAACTTAGCTTTATTTATTTGAGAGTCGGTGCTAATAATTTTAATTATTATAGCAATTAATTGTTTTTTTTTATAATAAGTGAAATAATATTTATGGTTTTATTGTTGTTTTTAAAGTGAGTTAAAAGATAAGTTATAAATTATTTTCAAATTGAAACATAACTTCAAATAAAATGTTAATTTTAAAGGTTAAATGCAGATTTTAAAGTAGAGTAAAATTTATTATGAAAAAACATGGATCATAATTTTTACGGCTAATAGACAATGCAAGAGTGGAAAGAAATGAGCAACTACACAAGACAAAAATAAAAAAAAATAATTGCGTTACGGATGAACGCGTGAAATTTTTTGAGAAAATGGGCCTGGAGCCTCGGCATCCACAGAACCGTCCCTAAGAGCCCACTAAGAGTTCTAGTAGGTTCGATGCCATTGAAGGACGTTCGGAGTATTTTATGGGATCCAGAACATGAATTATATGATTTTCTCAGTTTTTTGTAAGTGTTAGCGAATTTTAGGGGTGTTTGGGCTCTAGACATACTTTTCTCGAAAAAATTCAGAAATTGTCCATAAAAAATCCGCTGAAAGTTTCGGTAAGCTCGGTGCCATTGAACGGCGCCACGAAACTTTTTATGGGCGACGGATAGTAATCAATCAATTTTTTCAAATTTTCGTGGGTGTTAGCCCACAGATTTCCGATGTTCCAGGGCTCCAGGCCCATATTTTTCAAAAAACCTTCACGGATTCGTGTGTCAAAGAATGGCGATGCGAGGCAGGTCATTTTACGTTGCATGGGGCAACTAAGTCTTATATAACTTCTATTTGAATATAATTTTATTATTAAAAAAATTAATAAACAAAATTCTTTTATAGCTCTTCAAATAAATTATCAATATTATAGAAAATAATTTTAATTATTATTTTTAATGTTGACAACACAAAAAATGATAATAATTGTATTTGCTCTGACCAATGCCAAAAGCGCAACAAATTAAAATTTAGTATTTTGTCAAGTTAATTTCTTACATGGTCAGTCAACTAAATAGTATTATCTCATAAAATTATTCATTCAGGTTACATGCACTTTGATCTTATTTCAAATTACATGTAAAAGAATTTTTAATAATAAATTTTTTAATGAGTAATTGCATTGCCGCTAGAATGACGAAAAATTTGACATAACCTTTTTATATGTGTATAACAAATAGTTACACGAAGGAGACGCAAACCTTACCTCCCAAGAAAAGTGAAGAATGACAAAAAATGCACGTAAATTTTCTTTCAATTCACATGGTAGTGTTGCAATATGAGTATATGACCACCAATAAGGAAATAAGAGAAAACGTTAACTAAATCGACTTGCAAAAAAAAATAGGTTGATTTTATTCAATAAGTATAAATTACATTACTTGATATGATAAATATTTAAGTATAAGATTATTATATTATCAGATATTGATTGTTTATATATATTAAGGTCGCAATCAAGCATCTTGCATCTTCAAACAATATAATATGACACTGTTCCTTTTTTATGGAAAACTTTTAGTTTTAGAAGAAAATCTACAAAATTAGCACAAAGTAAACCATTAGCTCATCTACAGATATATGAAATTCCTGAAAATTATTTAAGAATATCTTTTGTGTGTTACCTTTCTTCATAGTTAATTTTTTCGATGCGACAGCGAGTGCATCAACTTTCTTGTAGTATTTGGTGCATGATGCATACCATGGGTCATCAATATTTATTATATTTTTAACTATTGCATTAAACTTGCAATATGTAACCTACAAATATATATAAAAATTTGTGTTAGGATAATACATATATAAAAAGTATAAATTATTATTGAAATTGTTTTTAAAAAAATCGTCTCTCTTTATTAGTGAGTGAACCATGAGAGATATCCTCAATTTTTTCTTCTTTAGTTTGTCTTATTAGTAAACTTGGGCGTAGAGTAATATTTATGTGGTGCTCCCTTTTGACATCAGACTTGCGTATTAGAAAGCATAATAAGTATATTTCAATGTTATTTTTACTTGAATATTTAGTAAAATATAATTCAATATTATCATTTTTGGAGTGCTATTGCATTCTCCATAGGGGTTTATTCACATACTACTGATAGATGTGAAATTTATCCCAAAATTACCTTTATAAAAATTTTAAAAAAAGGTTAGTGCATTAAAAAGTTATAAAGTTTATTAGAAATACAAAAATAATATAGTACATTAGTATTGTTTAGTTCTAACATTAACATTCGACCTTTGAATCAGTTCAATATCTATTTCTCATGATTCACCTCATAAAATTATTATTTTCTGATCACATCTGAATTTAACAACTAAATACATAAGTATAAATTTATAATAGAAGATTTTTTTCATAAGTATAAATTTTGAAATTTATAGTAGAAGATTTTTTCAAATCTAAGATTATTTGCAGTTTTCATAATAATTTTTTAAAAATAACTTTAATTGACTTCTCGTTCATAAGTGCAGTTTCTCTTCGTTTTATTTTTTCTCCAATGAAGATCTTTGAACTCTCAAATATTCCAAGTATATCTAGAAAAAAGATCAAGAAAAAATTGTTAAGTAAGTAAGAGGAACATATTATTTTTATATTAAATAGTTGATACAATCTGAAAGACTTACCCAAGTTTTTTTCCTCGATACATATTATTATATCTTCAAACGAAACAAAATTGTTTGAAAAAGAGACTAATATTAACTCATCGATTAGGTTGCATATTTAAAAAGTTAATGACTATTGTTAATGAATTTGTTTTTAATTATTTTAATGAGTATATAAATCTAAATTAATCACAATCATAAATTATTTTACGATACACATGACATGCATCTATAAGTCATTGAACATTCCTTGACTCCATATTACTTGCCCAGATCTTTACCCTCCATTCTTTTACTTTTGCGGTGTTTTTTTATTTTTTGGAACATTTTCCTTACATTTTTGGTTTACTAGTTCATACTGTACGTGCTTTTCACGTATGTGCCGTGCCAATTTAAAAAAATCAAATATAAATAGTATTTATCATTAAATAAATATAATATTAATGTAAAAATTTTTTAAATAAATACTATTAGTTAGATGCAATAGTTTAATCTATTGCGAAACAGCAAAAATGAGAAAACCAATTCAATTACTTATAATACAGATATATTAATAGTTTCTGAATACATAAAGTAATAATTTAAAGTTGAATAATTGGAAGTTAAATAATTATCCGATTAAAATTTAATGTAACAAAATATTCTTAAATATAAAAGATGTAGTTCAATGTTTCCAACATAATTTTATTGATTTTTTTTAAAATTTATTATATTATATTCTTTTATTAACAATATACCTCATAGTTGTAGTTAATTATTTGCATAGAGAATAGTCTTAAATCAAAGTAAATTCTAAATATAAACAAATTCTAATCCAAAAGTGAATCTTGAAACTAAACAAATAAAAAATTAAAATAATAAAGAGAAAGCCTAACTTTTATCCTTTATTATCATTTTTTCGAGTTAGAACTGAATGTCACGACCCAAAATGGCTCGTGAGTGGCACCAACACTTACCCTCCTAGGTGGGCGAACCGACATATAAATCCCAATCCATACTAACAATTCACTTATAAAATATGATAATAATCAGAAGGTCAAACTCGTAAGCAAAAATAACCAAATCTACTAAGTTTATACTTAATGTTCCCCCAAAATCTGAAAGTCATCACATCAAGAACACTAGTCTCAAGATACCAATTCTAAGAATGTTAACACCAAAGTAAATGAATAAAATGGTTAGGTCCGAAAGCTAAGGACACCATGACATGATTAGAGAGATCTAACGCGATCTAGAGGAAGAGCTCACCCCGAAACCCGATGTGCTAAAGACCGGCTAGAGCTGAGAGCGAGTCGAAGTCGGTGGAACACTTGTTGCGCTCCACAACACAAAACAAGAGCAATACAAGTAGGGGTCACTACGGACAACATGTACTGAGTAGGTATCATCGGCCGACTCAAAATAGAAATCAATATTCATAGAATAATAGTAGGAAATCGACCATAACACTTAACAGGTGGCAACAGCAAGAAATAAGTACAAAACCAATCAACGATACAATAATGCACATGAAGACTTATGCCTCCATATCACACTTCTTTTGGGAGATAGGTGTCTTAGCATTTAGTACATCAAATTATTTTAACATGCTTTCCTTTATTATAATCGTGTCGGAACGTGACACCCGATCCAATATATATATAATATATACGTGTCGGACGTGACACTCGATCCTATAATATAATAATATAGATGTGTCAGACGTGACACCCCATCCTATAATATCGTGTTGGAATGTGACACCTTGTCATGCCCCGGGAGGGGACCCAAGACGTGGCCTGAACCCAAAGACTATTGTTAGTCCCCAAGCGAACCACTTGGCCTCATCACATTCATCCACTCAATAATATTACTAATCAACGGAAGATAAATGAGAATAAATAGGCACATCTTAGTCCTAACATTAATGATAAATAAAGGCTAGTAGAAAGAAACTAGCTTACAAGTTCTAATATCAACGTCTGACTCTAGTCTATGAAGCCTCTATCACTATTACGTGGTGCCAATGACAAATCTATGGCTACCTCAGTCCAACAAAAAAAAAAAAGCAATTCTAAACTCTAAAGAATGATGAGAAATAATGCAATGAAACCTCCGAAGTAAGGGAGGCTCACCAATCTGCTGAACACTTGAAGGTCCTCAACGGTTCGCCTGCTGATGACCTCTATCCTGCATATATACATCATAATATGATGCAGTCCAAAGGGGGACGTTAGTATTTGGAATGAACTGGTATGTAAAATAGCTGAGTGAAACCGAAATAGATAGAATA
>JAPFFP010043867.1:0-12873 GCA_026153255.1 Solanum medicagineum
CCCTACCACCCTTGGTGACCGAGTACAAACCCCCTGACATGGTTGTCAAGGTACAAACCCTCCAACATGGTTAGTGGATTCTCGCACCCTACTCCCCTTGGTAACTAAGGTACAAACCCCCCGGCATGGTGATCAAGGTACGAACCCATTGACACAGTTACTAGACGTGCAACCCCCGAGTAAGGCATGGTCACATTCCAACACTATAGAGATAATATCATATACATACATTCTTCTCATCATCATCTCATCATCATATATTCTTTCAACTCATAAGACATGTATTGGGCATTCAATACCTCATGATAACCATATCGGATGTATTATCAAACACTTGGCTGGTGTGTAGTTCTAGTGTTAACCCATGCAACTTATGAATGAAATTATGCAAGGAAAACCAATGTATACTTATCGATCAAAATTGGTAACACCCACAAGCAATATACATCAAAACCCTTCATCAAATCTCACAATAGACATTATATTCATAGCTCAAAGCACGGTAAAATAGTCACAATTTCATAAACCCCAACATAGTGTGCAGTGAATTTCATAATAAATAAGACCCATGAGTAAATCAACTTTAAATCAAGCAAATTTAAGTAAAAGGAAGCTTGGGTATTGTGGGTGAAAGGAATCAATAAAGGAAACCCTCATACCTTAGCTTTGGAAAATAGCTTGATGAAGATTGGAGATGGAGACTTGAAGCTTGAATGTGAACCTTAAGATCCGGATGAGTTTTGAGACTTGAATTTAGGAGTAATATATTTGACTAAGCATTTGAATGAGTATTACGGAATGTTTAGAATGATATGAGGGTGAAATATGGCTAAGTATATGTATTTTCACGCTTGGGAACAATTAGGCCCAAGACTCAATAGCCTTGGACCGGACTTGAAAAACTTCCCAAGATTAACATTGTGGCGCGCCGTTGGAGTGTCGCACCAGCGGTACAAAAAGCTAAGTAGAATTTAATTTTCGGAAAAAAGAAATTGCTATTCGTTTGCTTTAAAATCATGGTGAGACCCATTCCCCACTCAATTTAACCTTATGATCAAGAATTCTAAGTCAGATTTCTGATACCGAACATGGATTTTGAGATATATGAAAATTACGATTGCAGGCACTTTCGAGGCACATTTTCGGGAACTTTTTGGGGTTGTTTCAATATCTCCCCTTTGGGAGCATTCGTCCCCAAATGTCAAAGAAATGTATATAAGAGGCACAAACATGAAAATTTTAGCCCACATAGAGATGCAACAATGCACTAAATATCATTTCAAAAATCTCATCATAAGTGTAAAATCATCATGAACTTGACAATTTAAACATGAATGTATGCAATGACATGAGGGCTGAACTTAAGATATGAGATCATATAAATGATTTAGATCAACACCTTAGGATTGAATTGCGTGGAAAAGGTAAGGATATCTCTTTTGCATATCCATTTCGGCCTCCCAAGTAGCACTTTCAACCTGTTGGTTCCTCCAAAGGACCTTAACGGAAGGCACATCTTTGTTTCTCAACCTCTTCACTTATCTATCCAAGATCTAAACCAGACCCTCTTCATAGGTCAAATTGTCTCCATAACACCCACAACATCAAGAGGAACAATAGCATTAGGGTCTCCCATACATTTCCTCAAAATGGATACATGAAAGACCGGATAAACCGAATCTATCTCACTAGGAAATTCCAAGTCATAAGCTACCTTGTCGATTCTTCTCATTACCCTATAAGGACCCACATATGTTGGGCTCAACTTTCCATTCTTACCAAAATGAACAACACCCTTCATGGATGACACCTTTAAATAAACCCAATCACCAACTTGGAATTCAAGATTGCTTCTCCTCACATCGGCATAGGACTTTTGGCTACTTTGGGCTGTCTTCAACCTTTCTCTAAACATCCTAACCTTCTAAAAAGCCTGCATAACCAGATTGGTCCTAATAAAGCCACCTCACCAACCTCAAATCACCCTATCGGTGATCTATAACACCTACCATAGAGAGCCTCAAAAAGAGCCGTACCGATGCTAGAATGATAGCTATTATTATAGGGAAACTCAATCAATGGAAGATGATCATCTCAACTTCCCTTAATCTTCAATACACAAGCCTTAAGCGTATTCTCAAGTCTTAGGATAGTTCTTTTTTCTTGGTCATCCGTTTGACAGTTAAAGGCTTTACTAAGCTTAACTCTTGAACCAAGACACTTTTAAAGAATCTCCAAAAGTGTGAAGTAAATTGAGCACCACGATCCAATATGATGGACAAATAAAGCCCATCTAACCTCATGAATGTATAGCCTAGCATAATCTTCAGCCCCATATGTGGTCTTAATCGGTAGAAAATGAGCTGATTTTGTCACCCTATCAGCCACAACCCAAATGGAATCAAAAGCCTTTCTAGTCTTAGGCAACACAACTAGAAAATCCATTAATCTCTTCCAAATTCCAAGTAGGCCACCGGGCCTTTGGTGTTTGACTTTGACATGTTGACAACTGTGACAATCGGAAACAAACTTGGCTATGTCCCTCTTGATGCCTCCCTACCAATACACATCCTCAAATCTCTATAAATTTTGGTGGAATCGAGGTAGATAGAATAAGAAGAATTATCGGCCTCATCAAGGATCTTCTCCAACATGCCATCAATACAAGGTACACAAAACCTACCTTGGTACCTAAGGGAACGATCTCCCCCTTGGGAGAAAACTCCACCTTGCCCTGTTTCACCAAGGCCTTTAATTCCAACAAGGAGGGATCAAGATCTTACTTCACTATCACCTCATCAATCAAGGAAAACTTAGAACTGCCACCACCACCACCACCACCACCACCACCATCATCAACCTCTTCCAACCTAACCCCCAATCTAGCCAACCGATGCACCTCCCTAGCCATCCCTTTATCACCACCATCAACATGAGCTAGGCTACCCATACACACCCTACTCAAAGCATTCGCCACCACATTAGCCTTACTGGGATGATAATGCACACTTCGTCGGATGGTCACGCTCCAAGAAAGCGGTTGCTATCTGTAATTAACCTAACCAAGGTTAGGGTCAAATCCATAGGGAATATAGGGCTTGACTACAATACTACTAATATTTTATAGTATCTATAACTAGAATCTCTAAATGGGGAGGTTGCAATTCAAAAACATCATAAAATAAACACGAAATAAAATGCAAGAAAACACACAATTTTGGGGACAACTTTGGAATTGTGTTCCCCATGGTTCCTAGACTAAATTACCCTGGATAATCATAACTACGATTACTGGATCGCATGTAGGATGGTAACTTAGATTCTTCCAGTCTTCTTATGAGGGTGAAGGTCGAATTTCATCATGGCTCTTGGTCGGACCTATTGTCCCAGTCAAACTCCCTTCGGTCAGGTTTGGTCGATTAGACGGGAAGTCATCAACCAAATTATGTCATCTACTTCCCTTATCCTATTCGTCAGTACCTTGATCGGGATCGTGATAGTAGGCTGGGTTTGGCGTTAGCAACCACCAAATAACATTAATCATGCAGGGAAATAAACAATACATGCAAAGCCCCAATCATAGACATGCGCAAAACCCAACTCATCTTAAGTCAACTACGCATGATTTCCACAACCCGAAGTTGTGGGTCTTAGCTACTCATGGCTAAGATAAAACACACAAATATGCAAATAAAGACATAGTTGAGAATTTCGCCAATAACAATGAAAGAAATGGGCACCACAAATTGAAACCCTCAAGCTTGATTGATCAACAATGAGTACAAGGAAAGATTTGCAATCCCCAAAATAGGTTTTCCAAGAGAGAATAATAAACTACTCTAAAAACCTAAGAAAATCTTCAAAATGTAATGGAGAGGTGTCTACTATTTGAACTCCCCTCAAAAACCTAACTTATACTATTTGTAGTATTTACAAAACAACTCTAGGAATTATGCAGAAAAGACACTTGGCATCTGATAAATTTCACAGTTAAGACTCATAGGTTGGCCTATGAATCGTAGTCGGGGTCTAGTATAAGGTTCTTGGCATCTTAGACTGAAGTACAACTCATAGGTACGAGTCGTTACTTGGGCTACGACTCATATGTTTGCCTCGTAATCCTAGTCTTCAGTTTGTGGTCCAATATTTTGGCCCTCTTATTCTTGCTATGAGTCCACTTATACGAGTCGTAGTGTGTCTTACAACTTGTAGGTAGGGCTCGTAAGGGTGACCTTTACTTGGCAGATTTTTGATTTTTGGTCTCTGATTCTTGCTGTGATACAACCTATGACTCGTAGCGTGAGCTACGACTCGTAGGTAGGCTCATATGGCCTATGCTTCAGAAAATCTGCAACTTTTCTTCAAAATCATGGCAACCTAATATTTCTGCAAGATTAACACAAAAACACATCAAAACACTAAAAAGTCGCTTTAAGAACTCACAGAATCCCTTGTTTCAAGCACCAAATGTGTTGTATTTTGACATAACATCAACACCCTTAACATAGAATTATTGCTTGTCCTCAAGCGACGATACAATCTACAGAGACAAAGAGAAATACCTATCAACTAAACTATTGGCATATATATCACTTCTCTGATTCAGGGGCTCAACTACCATCTCCAAAACAGGATTGTGGAATTATTAATAAGACACCTGGCAATCCAACTATGATAAGCTAAAGAGTATCAACCATCCACAATCACTGGTATTGTCATATGCTACTCAAGTAGTTTAAATGCCCTCACTAGAAAGAAGTCCCTTCTAATCACTCAAAAGCATTTTAGAATTCAGGGACTGAGGAAGCATTCTCACTCTCACAACTGAATTCAATGCATACTTACTAACACCATATTCTTGCATCTATGCTCATCTTCTATATTGGTGATAAAGTGGAGGTGGATCACTTTAGGACTAATAGGCTTGTAATATCGGCTCAGGGTGCTTTGGTGGGGTATTTGGGCAAATAGTGACCAAAGCAATCCTTGAAGCATGTTTACCAACACTTTTTGCTTTCATAATCCACCCCTTTTTAAACCAATCCACCCTTATTCTCCTGTTTTGAACTTTTCTCGAGTGCTTTCTTTCTCTTTTTTAGCTGAGCCTTGATTTCAAACTCATTTTTGCTACTTTTTCTTCAACTCAAGGCACTTTTCTTTTCTTTTTCTTCACTCAATTCATGCTTTTTCATTTCTTTTTGGATTTCCCAATAAGGGTCACCCATAAATTAGGCTTTTTGTCTCAAGTGAAGTACATAATATCTATGCCTCAAACCAGGGCCACTAACTTCAGCCACCCTCAACTTAGGCGTATGGCCTCAATCAAGTTTCACATGTTCAAGAATAGACCAGGGTCAATATCAAGGCATTTTATGCAACAATGTTATGCTAGCAAGGTATCAAGAAAGAATGAGTACATGATAAGCTCAAAAGTTTGGTAAAACAGATTCTCTCACTTAGGTGGTGGGTTATTTTAGGCCACAAGTGGTTTCACTCAAAGAACAAAGGCCTAAAATCCTTTTCATATCCACCACATCACCAAACCAACTTTTAGAGTAACAAGGCAAGTTCTGGGTCCATACAAGATGCATGAATACAACAAAATAAGCTCACAACACACATGGCAATTGCATCCACAATAAAGTATAGACTCACAGGTCATGCTTTCAGTCTCAGCTTACCTTCACAATATCAGAACAAACATTGCCAGATACTTAAAGATGTATGAATGCATCAATAATGACAATCTCAAAAATTTTGAGGGCACCCAATTTTGCATCAAAAGTTTAAAGAAAATCCAAGAACTATATATATGCCAAAAGATAACATTACTATGCATTTACAAATTATCTATACTTCCTAAAACATGCTAGTTCAACAGAAAATTAAACATCCACAAGGAGAAAAAAAAACATGGCAAGAAAACCTTGGGATCAAAAATAGGGGAAGTTATGGACTTGAGGCTACTCAGACTACGCCTTAATCCATAACTTCTACCACCCCACAAAAAGATGATACATTGTCCTCAAAGTAAAAACACAATGAAAAGATGAACATATAAAAACAGAACATAGATATATGTACATTCAAAACTAAGAGTTAACAAAACTAACATCCAAAACAAAAATAAAAATATTATTCAACAAGAACATCCACAAAAACCAAAATAAAAACAATATTGTGTAACAAAAGGACAGAGTATCCATAAAAAAAGGTAAGAGTTGGGGTCAAAAGTAGTCAAACATCATGGAGCTCATGCACCAGTCTCGGGTTGGTCTGCGGGGTGCCTCTCCTCCTCTACTGAAGTCCCCTCTCCAGGTGGGGTATGTTGTGCTCTCTCTCTGAATAGCCACAAAAAAAGTGACTCCTGCACCACCTCCTTATGTATGGGCTCTTCCTTCTTAGGTCTCGGCCTCATCACCATCAGCTCTGGATCAGCATACTCAAGGGGCCTCTTCCCGCGGGTGTCTGGACAGTCGGTGAGCAAATCAAATGCCTTATCAACTACCGATGCTACCTCTTGGTTGCCAACAACTGCAACAAGTCGGCCTTGAACCTAGACAACTCATCAGTCACCACACTCGTGTCGGCAGGCCTAGCACCCTCAAGCCTCTTCTGGACTCTAGCCTCGAACGTATTGACCCGTGCATCAACCGCTCAGACTCTATCTTCAACTAAATCTCGGGAAAATGCCCTCATTTTCTCCTCGGCATCCCGAACAGTTTGATTAATCAACGGTTAGACCCGTGCTAATAACTCTCGTAGCCTGCGCTCTACTACAGCCACCCTGCGCAATAAAGTCTGAAAAGCAAGAATAGAGAAAAGAGGATCAACCTGAAATGTAGCTGCTGCTGGTGTTGGGGTGCTGGTGGATGGTTTAAACTTGATCTCGAGTACCGATGCGGGCTCCGCAAAAGCCGGAGTAGTGCCCGTAGGAGCTGGAGGTGAACCTGGAACCTATGTCACGATCATAAATGGCTCTAGGATAGGAGATGGGATAGCTCGAGGTAAGGCTACCAGGTTCTCAGCAGCCTTTATCAGGCTAGGATCCATAGTACGTGTGACCTTTACATGAGGGTCCCAGTGAGGGTCAATAGGAACACCTCCTACACCGCATAGTCGATGAATCAAAACAGAAAATGACATTGAGGTGCTCATTTGAGTTGCAACCTCATGAATCTGCTCTGAAATGATTCGGGCCCAATCTATAGCATACCCATCTAGAAGGCTGGCCAACAATACAACTCTCTTAAGGGTGATTACATTATTCGTAAAAGTTGGCCTAATATGACAACGGATAATGGACCACCAGAACTTGGCCCGGAATGAGAGCTGGGCTTTTACTATAGGATTTGCGTGGTTAGTGACCCACATTGGCTCAACACCCTCCTCACAAATATAGCTATCGATCTACTATAGAAGCTTCGTCCTAGTCCTGATGTCCTTCCTAGTCATCACTGTCCTCATCTTCTCAATATGGTTATCATACTCCGCGGTGGACTGAGGGGCTGTATAAGTAGGCACAAACTGCACAAGTCGGATCGTCTCCTCCGAGATATCAACTCTCCTCCCCCGAATTGTCACCACCTATAGTCTCAGCTACTCAATTGGACTTTTGTTCTTTGGCAACCACTGGTGGAGCGTAGCAACGTACGCTGCATAGAACTCATGGACTACATAAGAGGGATATTTGCCCAACTGCTATGTTACCCATCCTAGCTCGTGCTCATGTAAACCAAAATCCAATCTGGTCACTCTATCTAAGCCCGAGGCATTCAACGGGGACTCCTCATGATATTGGCAAATTGGTTTGCCTTGCCCCTTTGGCTCCAACCATTGGTCATATATTGCCTTCATCTCAGGGATGCACTATTGCGGTTGGCTGGGGGCTGGGAATGGACCTCTTCTTATTGATAAATGCTCTCCGACTCTGACTCTGAACCCGAGTGTGAGGGGGTCAACTATGGCCAAGTGCTGTCTGACCAATCCCCGTTGCCCTATTTTTCCTCCTCTTCAGACTAGGAGGAACTACTCACTTCCATGGGTGTCTGATCTGCAAGTGCCCGAGTCTGAGGTCTATTGGCCTCTAGGTCTAACCTGACACTATGGACTTCCACAGAGCCCTCCGAGTGCTCGGGCTCAAAGGATTCATTTCGCAACCTCCAGCGGAGAGCTTGAATAGCCCGTTTGTCTTTTGGAGGCATTTTATGTGCAAACAACCCACAAAGCAACATGTAAATTCCAGATGTTTGCTTCACTAAAATACAAAGCAAAGAACAAGAACGAAAAACAAATAATAATTAACCATGCACTGATGCAACTGCAGATGTGCAAGTACGAGTGTCGTTACGACTCATAGGGTGACCTACGAATTATTTATTGTCCTGTAGAACCAGTTGTGCCTTTAAATATGATTTCTGATCACAGATGCGAGATGCAGTTATGACTAGTAGGGTGACCTACGAATCGTTCGTTGGACCTACGAATCGTTCGTTGAGCTTGTAACTATTTTCAGAAACATTTTCAAAACTTAGAAAAGTTTACGAGATCATCCCTACGAGTTGTACCAAGTACTATGAATTGTATATGGGTCTCGTATGAGAAATATGAAGGGATTATAGGTGACTGATGCTTTCTATGAGGGGCCACTACGAGTCATACAGGAACTTACGAGTCGTAGGAGTGCCTCGTAGCTGAGCATAGAAGTCACCTGCAATGCCTAACCATTTCCCACACCAAGCATAAATTCAACACAAAATTCAACTTAATCCTGCAAATAAGAGCAAAGCAAGACTAAATGGCACATAATCAATTCCATACTAGCATTGGCAATATAAAACGACCATTATCCCTAAGAGTAGAAACCAATTCTACATTTCGTCTAACACATCAACCATAGAGTACTTTGCAAATAAAAACTTGACAACTACAAAATACTCCTAGGGATGCAATTTCCATGTATAGCAATTCAATCTAATCCCAGATGTTCAAGCATAGGTATCACACACCCACACTATCTAAAATTCAATTTCGACAAACATTAAGACCATAAGTGAGCAAGAATTACACATAACATACCAAAAATCACACATTTCATACTGACAATCTGCCACTCAAGAATTTAAACAAGGTTCAATCCACAACTCAACTTTTTAAAAGCCCGAAAACCATAGATTATAGTTCTAGCGTAATAATCTATGTATGGCATGCTTAAACATGATCAAACTAGACTTACACTCATATAGGGAACAATGCTCATAACCAAAGATTGAGAAATTAAATCAAAGATCTTACCAATCGGATTGAGAAGTGAACCAAAGCAAAAGGGAGTGAAATTGGTGTCCAAACCCTAAAATTTTATACCCTCACCAGAATCCTTGCTGAAAAATGACATGGCTTGTCGAGAATTTGGTCGAAAAAACTACATGGGTGATGGGGGAGGGTTTCTTGTCACCTCTTAGCTTTTCAGAGTTTCATTTGGCTGTGAAATGTTATTTTGACCCCCTTTTAAAATGAGACTGGGTCGGTGATTAAAATGCCACAGATCGAGGCTACGAGACACAGACTATAAGTCGTAGTTCTTCCCACTACTCGTAGGTCCTAATCTAGTACCAAATCCAACACTTGGTAAAAATTTAGGAATCATACCTAGGCACGACGAACCGCACTTACGACTCGTATGGAATCTAACGAATCGGAAGGTTGGCTCGTAGTGCATGTGCTAACTTCAGATACTTACTGTTTCCACTATGAGGCATGACTATGAGTCGTAGCAAAGACTACGACTCGTAAGCCTGCTCGTAGGAGCTGCTCCAAGTCTAATTTTTCCAGATCTTCGGTTCTTCCACTTTTTACCTGCAAACAAAGTCTTAAAGCATAGAAAACCTAAAATAATATTACAATTGCATCTTTGTCTCTTAATTTAAATCCAACTACTACTACTATTCTAACTCTCAGACAGACAAATAATTAGCAATATGCTTGGGCTGCCTCCCATGAAGAGCCTTGTTTAACGTCGTGGCTCGACTTTATCATCTTTCTTTATCGACTATCATTGAGTGTCCATACCTCACTCTTGCATTCATCTGGTTGTTTAATGGATTAGCAAATATCGAACACAGCTTCTACATCGTTAACCCTGAACCGCAGCTGACCTGAATCCATATCTACTAGTGGTCTCCCAGTGGCCAGAAATGGTCTCCCCAAAATGATGGGCACCTCAAAATCAACTTCACAGTCGAGGATCACAAAATCTGTCGGAAAGATGAACTTATCGAGATTAACTAGCATATCCAAAAGGATTCCTTCCGACTTTTTAATTGTTTGATCTGCCATAAGAACCTCATTTGTGTCGGGGTAGGAGTACCAAGGCCATGCTTCTTGAATACGGCAAGAGGCATTAAATTGATTCTTGTTCCTAAGTCACATAATGCTCTGGCAAATTCAACATCAGCGATAGTGCAAGGGATATGTGAATGTCTCAGGGTCTTCTCGTTTTTGCACAAGGCATTTGGTCATAATCGTACTACATTGTTGGAGTTCTTGCGAGAACTCTTGCCTCAAAGTGAGCTTCTTGGTGACAAAATCCTTTATATATTTGGCATATCCGGGTATTTTCTCCAAGGCCTCTAAGAGAGGAATGTTGATGGATAATCGTTTTAACATTGACAAGAAATGCTTGAACTTGCCATCTTATTCCTTTTTCTTAAGCCTTTGTGGGAGTGGAGGAGGTGGTTTTGGGATTGATTTGTCTTTCTCTTGCTCTCCCACCTCTTGGTCCTCTACTCCCTTACTCCTTAGACCTTCTTCCTTATTCATCATCTTTCTATTAATGGCTCTCTTCTCAACCTCATCTTCAACAATTGGCATACGAGGATCCACAGTGCCTTTGCCACTTTGAGTCATCTCGGCCATGCAATGCCCTTCGTTCTTAGGATTTTGAACCATGTTGCTAGGTAGGGTGCCCTTCTGCCGTTGGTTCAGCTGGGAAGACACTTGCCCAAATTGTTGTTTAAGTTGCTTGATTTCCATTAAGTGAGACTCTATTTTTTGTTAATAATTGAAAAATCTTCTTTCATTCCCTTTAGAGTTTCATCTAGGTTGTCAACTCATTTTAACAATTTTTCAAACATATCTTCAATCCTAGAATTGCTCGATCCGATATCACAATTGTGTGGTGGCACATAAGGACTCTTCCTGTAGCCCTCTCTTCTTCCTCATTCTGTGCCTGACACTCTCTCTCTCTCTCTCATAGTATCCACCCAGATTTTCTTTATACATCCCATCACAATTGAAGTTCCGACCTTGATTCCAGAAACCTTGCCTGCAATAGTCCGAATTGGACCCTTTGGGGCTATTCCGAGAACCCGCCGCTTGGTTGCTCACATAAAAGGCATCCTCATCAAAGAATTGATCATTGTACACAGGAGTAATTGTGGGTTGGTGAGCTATTGTGAAAGTGAGCTATTGCCTTCACAATAGCTTGGTTTTACTTCAAAACCAAATCCATGTCCGTACGGAGTTGAGCAAGTTGTTCCATAATCTCTTCATTCACTTTAGCTTGCTCACTATTTGTGGTAATGCACAACAACTCTTTATATTACTATCCTCACTCTGACCCCATGCTCTATTGGTCTTACCCACTTGTTCCATTCTTTCAGCCACTTGCTCAAATGGTTGATCAAGAAAAACACCTCGCATGATCGTGTTGGCAGAAGCTTTGCTATTATCATCAAGTGCTCTATAGAAGGTCTCTACCAAAGCATCATCAAGAATTTTGTGATCAGGGACCATCCTCAAGCATTTGGTGAATCTCTCCCATGTAGTACTAAAAGAGTCTCCAAGAAATTGCCCGAAGTTCTTAATTTGTCCTTAAGCTTCAGCTTCTTCGGCCTTAGGAAATATCTTTCTAAGAACACCCTCTACAGCTCAGCCCAACTCGTGATGGTACCTGAAGGTAGCTCAAACAACCATACAACTGCATTGCAAGTCAGTGACAATGGAAACACCCTCAATTTAATAGCATCAGTAGAAATATTTTTTTCCCCATGGTACTTTCGCACATGAAAACGACATTTTGGAGATGCCGGTGGGGATCCTCTAATGGTAGCCATGTGAATAGGCCACAATTTTGGAGCATCTGGAGTAATCCACTTGATACCATGAACTTAGGATCTATCAGTGGAGGGAGCAGTACTATAGAACCGGTAATATCTATCGCCAGAGGTTTCAATCGGTACTGATTCCAACCATAAGCATTTGCATTGAAATCGCTAAGTTGTGGTCGATTAACCCTTGGTAGTGGATTCTCCTCTCCTCTTAAGTCTTCCTCATTCACATGCATATCCTCCTCAACCTCAATGTAGTCATCCACTCGAGCCATCCTTCTTGGTAGTCGATAGATCTCCAAATTTAGTGGAGCTAAGGGATTGCCTTGGCTCCTTGTGTTGGGGATACAACCTAGTACACCCTGCAAAACAAATAAAACAACAAAAATAAAAACAAAAGTAAAGTACAAGAGACACTAGAAACTAACACTAGAAATAACTAACAGTGAAATCAAATCAAAATCTAGTCGTATTCCCCGGCAACGGCGTCATAATTTTTATCTGATGGTCACACTCCAATAAGAAAGTGGTCTCTATCAGTAATTAACCTAACCTAGGTTAGGGTCGAATCCATAGAGAATACAGGGCTTGACTACAAGATTTCACTACTAATCATTTCTAGTATCTATAACTAGATTCTCTAAATGGGGGGGGGGGGGTTGTGATTCGAAAACAACATAAAATAAACTCTAATTAAAATGAAGGAAAAAACTCAATTTTCGGGACAACTTGGGAATTGTGCTCCCCATGGTTCTTTTAGTAAATT
>JAPFFP010043868.1:0-12873 GCA_026153255.1 Solanum medicagineum
GATCTAGTGTGAGATTTGATGAAGGGTTTTGACGCATATTGCTTAAGGGTGTTACCAAGTATCTATTGATGGCTTTAAATTAAACTTTCTAGCTTGATAACACTCTTAAAATGCATGGTTTTACACTAGTACTATAAGTATTTAATAAAATGTTTGGTTATGGTTTCTTAAGGAGTTGAAGGTCCAATGCATATCTTATGAGTTGAGTGACTATATGAAGATGAAATGATGATAGAATGATGATGAAAAGAAGATGAAAAGGAATGTATGTATATGATGATGAAAGGAGTGTATATATATGATATTATCTCTATAGTGTTAGGGATGACTAAGCTTAGCTTGGGGGGTTGTAGGCTCGGGTAACCTTGTTGAGGGTTTGGTACCTCGATCGCCTAGCTTGGGGGGTGGTAGGTCCAGGTAACCTGTTGAGGGGTTTTTACCTTGATTTGCGTAGCTTGGGGGGTGGTAGGCCCGGGTAACCTTATTGGGGGGTTTGTACCCATCAACCTTGTTGGGGTTTGTACCCATCAACTCTGTTGGGGAGTTTGTACTCCATGAACCTTGTTGGGGGGTTCGTACTCGATCAACTTCATAAAGGGGTTGATACCTCATGTGCCTATCCAAGGGGCTGGTAGGCTTTGGCTTGCACTAATAATGGTCACTCCTTACACTTATTTTATGATCCATATAAGCATGATTTACTACGGGCATCTTCCATGCATGTCATATTTCTATATATACTCATTGCTTGTGCTTATGCATTTTGATTATGTTACTATCTTTTGTTGCATTGCATCCTACATGCATAGTACATTCAAATGTACTATGCATACTCTGTGCCTACATGATGTCACCATGTAGGAACCAGTGTACCGCTTGATCATCCTCCTCCTTCACGTGGCTAGTACGATTGTCTCTCATGCTTGTTAGTGAATCCTCCATTCCGAGGACGTTACTTATGATCTCTTGCTATGTACTAAGACTATTTTCCTTTATTGGTGTATTGCCTATGAGGGTGAGCCAGTTGTTTGTCGTGGCCCTTGCTCTTATCTATGTTGTAGAGGTGTTGTTGGACATGTTTTGTATTTATACTGTAAGCCTTGACTCTCTTGTTTCTTGATGTTATGATATGGAAGTGTATCCTTAGTCCCAATATCCTTGTTTATGCTTATCTCTCATTGTAGTGTTAATTGCTTCTGCGGCCAAGGATGTGTAATGATATGCTATGAGGGTTGTTTGGGGTTTCTCCGGGTTCCCCATTTGCCGGTCACATCTAGGCCCTAGTCTTGGGTCGTAACATACTTAGTCATTTTTTACCATTCAAGATACTCCCAAAACCCTCTCTAAAACTTAGCCAAACATTTAATTAAAATTCAAGTGCCCCAAACTCATTTCTGGATCTCAAGGAAATCCTTCAATCTTCAAGTTCTCATTCAAATCTTCATCAAGGGAATCCCCAAAGATGAGATATGTGAGTTTCAACGATTGGACTCTTTCACTCATGTTGCCCAACCTTCCTTTTTATGTAAATTGCATGTTTTCAAGTTGGAATATCTATGGGTATCTCTTATTATGAATTTGATTATAAACTATGTTGGGTTTTCATAAAATGTTAACTGTTTAAGCATGTTTTGAGCTATGAATCTAGGATCTATTATAAGATTTTATGAAGGATTTTAATGTATCTTGCATGAGGGTCTTAGCAAGTGTTGGAGGGTTGATTTACATTAAGTTTTCTCACATGATTTCACTCTTAAATTTCATGATTTTGAACTAGCATTACACACCCACCAAGTGTTTGATAAAATGTAAGGTTAAGAATTCTTGAGATATTGATGATCTATTGCATGGCCTAAGAGTCAAGTGAATTTATGATGATGAAAGGGATGGATATACGTTATGAATTTATGAAAGGTATCTATAGTGTTGCAAGTTGACTACACCTTGTTGGGAGGGTGATATGCCTCAACCACTTTGATAAGGGTTGTTATGCCCATCTACCATGTTGAGGGGTATATACCTTGACCACTTTGATGGTGGATGCTATGCCATCTACCATGTTGAAGGGGTATATACCTTGACCACTATGATGGGGGTGACATACCCATCTACCAATTGAGGAGTATATACCTCAATCACTTTCCAGGGGGGTGACTTGCCTTGGATTCTGAGTAATAATTTGCTTGGTCTATGATGATGGTCTCTTCCTACACATGCATTATGTTCTATACAAGCATGTTTTACTTCAAGTATTAATCATGTATGCCATATTGTTAATATACTATCTTTTGCTTATGATTATACATTTTAATTATGTAGCCTATTTCTTGTTGCATTGAATCCTAAATACTTAGTACATTAAAACGTATTAACGCATACTCTATGCCAACATGATGTTAAACTATGTAGTAACCGGAGATCTTCATGATCATCCTCCATGTGGCTAGTTGTTATTTCTTGAAGATAAGCTTTGGTGAGTCCTCAAGTTCAGGGACACTAGCTATACTAGTCTTGCTTATGCCTCTTCTTTATGGTGAAAATTCTTGATACTATGAGGATAAGCCCAGAAAGTGTTGGCCCCCGCTCAAGCCTATGTCTACAAGTGTTGTTGGACAAGTGATGTAATCATGCTATGTTCTTGACTCTTGTTTATTTATGGTTACTAAAACTACCCTTAGTCCATTTATGCTTATTTACTTTTTACTCTCTTGTTGTTGTTTAATTGCTTCCGCGACCAAGGATGGGTAAATGATATGCTAAGAGGCTTGTTTGGGGTTCCTTCGGGTTCCCATTCGCCGTGTCATATCTAGGCCCTAGGCTTGGGTCGTGACTGAAAAGTTTTGAAATTTCTTTTCCTATTTTGTGGATTGTTTTGTCCTTTTTTTGTTTGACCTTTTACTAAATCTTGTTTTCTTTTTTTTTTTTGAAAGTTTTTTGACTATTTTGTTTGGGATCAAATCTATTTTAATCGAACGAAAATTCTCCTTATAGGAATTTAACTATTATAAAAATCTTCTCAATTTAATTTATCTTATATTTATTATAGTCAATATTTAATATCATTTAAGTTAATGCTATAATAATTGAAGAAAAATGGTGAAAAAATGATTTTATCTAAAGCTAAATCTTTTAATGAAAGACAAAAAGTTCAATCAACATTTTAAGGGCCTTCACGCTTTTAATATAGTATAAATTAGTTTTTGAGCATATGTGTTGCATCTGTCGCATATATTGTATATCTAAAAATATGTACAACTTATGCATATACTTTCTAAGAGTATGTTATTGTATTTTGTTTCAGTAAAAGATTGGCAGATAAGATAATTGGTTTAATACTAGAAAATTCTATTTTTTGAAATTTTTCTGCAATTTTTTTTAGTATCATTATTATGAACATAATTCCCTATAAGTATAACGTACAATGCTTCTGATAAAACTTATCCATGATAGTAACAACTGAATACAAAGAAACATATCACTATAAATTCTCAATAATAACTACAATAAAATATTGACATATTATACAATAATGACAACAAACAAGAAACGTAAACATTTCATGACACAAAATAAATAAAAACAGACAATAGAAGAAAACATAAAGATTTTCTCAAAGTTTTAAAATTATTTTAAGTGTATAAAATATTGTGTCAAATGTGAGTTGTCAGGAATATGACATTAATCCATTTGATATCATGGATAACAGTGTTACGACCCAAGCCTAGGACTTAGACGTGACACGGCGCATGGAAAACCCGAAGAGACCCAAGCAAGCCTCTTAAAATATCATTACACATCTTTGGTCGCGGAAACACTAAAATGTCACTTAAACATTAGAAGCAAGGGTAAAAGGAATATGGGGAACTTCCATATTACAAACAACAAGAGTCAATAGAGTCAAGACTCATAGCATAGATACATAACATATCCAACATCTCTATTACATAAGATAAGAGCGGGGACCAAGACAAAACAACCGAACTCACCTTCATAGTCAATACATAAGTCAAGAGAGAAAGTCTTAATACTTAGCAGGATATCATAAGTAACGTCTCGGGAATGGAGGACTCACCAACAAGCTTGAGCGAAGTCATACTAGCCACGTGGAGGAGGATGCTCAAGTGGGGACTATGGTTCCTGTATGGTGACATCATGTAGGCATAGAGCATGCGTTAGTATGTTTGAATGTACTAAGTATGTAGGATGCAATGCAACAATAGATTCACATCATAATCTAAATGCTTAATTAGACAATAGATGAGCATATGGCGATATGACATGAATGGAAGATGCTTGAAGTAAATCATACTTTCATCATCATAGCATATGTGTAGGGAGTGACCATTCTTAGTGCAATCCAAGACCTATCACCCGTCTGGAGAGGTGCATGAGGTACGAACCCGTTCATGAGGTTGTTGAGGTACAAAGCCCCCAAAGGGTTGATGGGTAAAAACCCCCAACATGGTTGATGGATTACAAATCCCCCATCAAGGTTGATGAGTACAAACTCCCAACATGGTTGATGGATAGTCGCACCCTACCACCCGTGGCGACCGGAGTACAAACCCCCTAATAGGTTGATGAGTACAAACCCTCAAGTAGGGCATGGTCACAATCCAACACGATATAGAAGAATATCATTTATACATTCATCTCTCTCATCATCATATAGTCATCATATACATGCATACATATCATCATCATTTCATCATCATTCCATCCTCATTTCATCTTCATATATTCGTCATAGCCATACGTAAATTTCATCACCATTTCATCATCATTGTATCATCATATAGTCATTCAACTTATAAGACAAGCATTGGACCCTCAACTCCTCAAGAAACCATAACCAAATATTTTATCAAACACTTAGATGGTGTGCAGTGCTAGTATAAAACCATGCAATTCAAGGGTGAAATCATGCTAGAAATTCAATGTAAAACCATTAATAGATACCTGGTAACACCCTCAAGCAATATACATCAAAACCCTTTATCAAATCTTTCAATACATCTTAGATTCAAAGCCCAAAACATGGTAAAACAGTCACAATTTCATAATAGATAAGACCCATGAGTAAATCAACTATAAATCAGGCAATTCTGAGGAAAAGGAAGCTTGGGCATCATGGGTGAAAGGAACCCATGAAAGAAACCCACATACCTTAGCTTTGGATATGAACTTGATGAAGATTGGAGATGGAGACTTGAAGCTTGAGTGCAACCTCTAAGATCCGGAAAGAGTTTTGAGTCTTGAGCTTAGGAGTAAAATATTTGGCTAAGTGCTTGAATGAGCATTGGGAAATGTTTAGAATAATATGACGGTGAATATGACAAAGTATAGGTATTGTAATGCTTGGGAACACTTAGGTCCAAGACTTAAAAGTCTTGGAACGTACCTAAAAACTGGCACCAAAATATTACAATGGCGCGTCGGGCCAGTTTCACAAAGTAGCTACTGGAAATTGACACTTTGAAATCTCAGATTTTGCTACAGTTGCTCTAAAATCAGGGTTAGACCCATTCCCCTCCCCCCCCTCAATTTGAACCCGTGAAAGAATATGAAGTCGGATTTTTTATATCACGCATGGATATTGAGATATATGAAAACTACGATTCCAAGCACTTCCGAGGCACATTTTCGGGCACTTTTTAGGGTAGTTTCAATATCTCACCCTTGGGAACATTCATCCATGAATGTGAAAGAAACATATATGAGAGATGTAAACATGACAAATTCAGCCCACATAGAGATGCAACAATGCACTTGAACACTATTTTAAAAATCTCATCATAAGTGTAAAATCATCATGGACTTTCTCAATATAATCATGAATGCATGCAATGACATAGGGGCTGTAACATATGGCTTGGAATTCATAAAAGGAATTGACGATTCTCCCAATGGGCATTGATGAACACTACACCCTCACAAAACATCCTTTTCTCATATCCACCCAACTTCTCCACCGGACCTCCTCATAAGTCGACTCATCCCCCACAACGTACACAACTCCGAGGCTCCCATATCACTTGGATCACCAACACCCCTCCACAATCTTAGAAACATAAAGAACCAGATAAACTATATCCGTATACAAAGGCACTTCCTATCTATATACAACCTCACTAACCTTCCTCAACACCCTATTAATATTCACAAACCATGAATTCAATTCCTTCCTTACCGGGGCAGACCACACCTTTCATGGGCGAAATCTTCAATTAGCCCCAATCACTAACTTTGAATTCAAGCTCTCTTCTTCACACTTCGACATAGGACTTTTGACGACTTTGAGTTGTCTCCAACCTTTCCCTAATCAACCTTACCTTCTCTATCGCATCCAGATTTAGATCCGGACCCAACAAAGCCATCTTTCCCATTTCAAACCACTCAACGGATGATCTACAACGCCCACCATAGAGGCTTCGAAAGGAGTCTTACCGATGCTAGGATGATAGCTATTGTTATAGGCAAACTCAATCAATGGAAGATGATCATCCCAACTATTCTTAAACCCCAAAATACGAGCCCTATGCATATCATCATGTAATCTCACCGACTCATGAATGTACAATTTAGCATACTTTTTGGCACCATAATTAGTCCTATTAGGTAGAAAGTGAGCCAAGTAAGTCATCCTATCAAGTATACTCCAAATAGAATCAAAACCCTTTCTAGTCTTGGGCAATCCAACCACAAAATCCATGTTTCTTTCCTCCTACTTCCAAGTAGTGATCTTTATGTATTGGGTTAGGACACCCGTCAATTGGTGCTCGGCTTTAACTTGTTGACAACTATGACAACCGAAAACAAATTTGGCAATGCCCTTTCTCATACCAACCTAACAATACACCTCTCTCATTCCCTATACATTTGGTAGAACCAAGATGAACAAAATAAGAATAATCATGGGCTTCCTCAAGTATCTTTTCCACCAAGCCATCAACACAAGGTACACACAACCTACATTGGTACCTAAGGGCGCCATCTCCCCCTTGGGAGAAAACCTCCATCTTGACCTCTTTCACCAAGGCCTTCAATTCTTACAAGGAGGGATCAAGATCTTGCTTTGCTCTTACCTCATCAACTAATGAAGCTTTAGAACCATCAACATCAATGACGCCACCATCTAGCCAACCGGTGCACCTCCCTAGCCATCTGTTTATCACCACCATCAACTTGAGCTAGGCTACCCATAGACACCCTACTCAAAGCATCTTCCACCATATTAGTCTTATCGGGATAATAATGCACACTCATATCACGATCCTTAGGAAGTTCTAACCACCTCCTATGTCTCAAGCTAAGATTCCTTCGGGTGGACACATATTAGAAACTCTAGTGAATAGTAACCACACCAACATGCACCCCATACAACAAATGACATCAATTTTTCGAAGCAAAAGTCCCGGCGGCCAACTGAAGGTCATAGATAAGATAATCATTCTCATGCATCTCAAATTATCTAAACGCATATACTTCCACCTAAACATCTTACATCAACACTCAACCCAAACCAACCCGGGTGGCGTCACAATACAGAACAAACCTTTCCAACCCTTCTGGTAGATACAAGATAAGAGCGGACACAAACTTATCCTTTACAGTTTGAAACTCTTTTCACACTCAATAGTGCACACAAACTTAGCCTTTTTTGGGTCAACTTAGTCATGGGAGAAGCAATAGAAGAGAACCCATTCACAAACCTCCGGTAGTAACCCACTAAGCCCAAGAAACTCCTAATGTCCAAGGGCGCTAAAGGTCTAGGCCAATTTCTATTCACATACAACTCTTTAAGATCAATCTTAATACCATCCTCTGATGCCACATGACCTAGGGAGGTAGCTTCCTTTAACCACATTTCACACTTCACATACTTAGCATAGAACTTTTCTTACCTCGAGATTTGCAACACTACCCCCAAATTGTTCATAAATTCTAAATAAATTCATACTTCATCACTAGAGACCACCATAAGCATAACAAGGTAGGGACTAAAGACCCTATTCATGAAACCCATAAACATAGCTGGTGCATAAGCCAACAAAATAACTCCAACATACTATGGCTCACTTCTAATCCAAAAAGACACTTAGGGATAACACCTATCCTCACCATCACTTGGGAGCAACTCCAAACCAAGGATCAAGCTTAGAGAAGTAACTAACCTATTGTAGTTGACCAAATAGATCAACCATTCTTAACCATCATGTTACAGCCTTACAAGTTCTACAATCAAGGGAAACACAATATGCAAATAGTCGAACCACCTCAAGACCTCTAAACCAACAAACTAAGTTAAACCAAAATCACAAGACAAGACCCTATGCATTAAGAACATGGGGAAACCCATAGAGATCAATTATACCTTAAGACAAGAAACAGACATACCACTTAGCAACCACATTACAAGCCTCCTGCTCAAGGACGGACTCAATAGAGAATCAGAACTTAAATCTATGGGCCCTATATCAAGGGAGACACAACATGCATACAACTAATCCACCCCAAGCATAACGTCAAAATCCACCACACAAAACCCCACAAGTCACAAGGCAAAACCTAATGCAATATGAACGCGGAACAACACCTATGAACTTTCAAACAACAATAGGCTCACTAATGAGATAGATACCAAAGAGAGTGTCCCACATGAAATCCACTAGCGACCAAAAGAATAATGAAAGAAATAGTGGCACATCGAGCCCATCAATGCAAACACATTAAAGCCAAAGGAAATTTCAACATACCGATAGCAACATCGAGCGCCTCATTCCCTCCTTGAACCTCTTGATCCACATCACCACCTTTTCTCTTGTATTGACCATATAGGGATCAAGCATTCTGTGGCCTATCTCACTACACACCAAGCATACACCTATGTTCCTTCGACATGGGCCACCATGTTCCTCCCTACAAGTAGGGCACTTGGAATTAGTCATCCCACCATCACATCCCTTGCTCTTACTGCATTTATGAGGGCAATACTTTACCTTATGACCCAACTCTCCATAACCATAACTAGTGTCGATACCCCTCAAGCATGCGCCATCATGGATCCTACCACATTTTGGGCACCTATCATTAGGCACCACACCACGACCACCTCTACATTTGGAACTTTGAAACTTTTTCCCAACACGGGCCCTCTTTGCCTTACTATCCCTCCTTTTAGCATTACGAGGGAACTCACTTGTTGATCAAGTTGAGTTACCAACTTTGTCGCTGCTTTGGCCAATACCCATAGAGCATTGCGAATCTTCGCATTCATCTTATAACCGTAATGAGTTGCTTGAGACATATCCTGTAATCTACTGATTAGGGATTAGCAATAAGCCCTAGGGGACCTAAATCTATCGCATGACATAGATCATTAAGAAGGGAAACAATTCCTAAAATGCCTCACAGCCTCCTATTCATAGTTGTGGTGCACAACACAACCATAAATAAGACTCTAATCAATGCAGTGTGTTGGACTCTGAGGATCTAACAACCTAGTTCATTGATAATAGCCTAGATGTGACACAACACATGGGAAACCCGAAAGGACCCCAAGCAAGCCTCTTAACATTCATTACGCATCCTTTGTCGTGGAAACACTAAAATATCAATAAAAATTAGAAGCAAGGGTAAAGGGTCTAAGGGTAAATTCCATATTATAAACAACAAGAGTCTATAGAGTCAAGACTCATAGCATAGATACATAATATGTCCAACAACACCTCTAATACATAAGATAAGAGTGCGGGAAAACACAAAGCAAACGGGATCACCCTCATAGTCAATATATAAGTCAAGAGAGAAAGTCTTAATACATAGCAAGAGATCATAAGTAACTTCCCGGAATGGAGGACTCACCAACAAGCGACGTGGAGGAGGATGCTCAAGTGAGACTTCGGTTCCTACATGGTGACATCATGTAGGCATAGAGTACGCGCCAATACGTTTGAATGTACTAAGTATGTATGATGCAATGCAACAATAGATAGACATCATAATGAAAATGCTTAATTAGTCAATAGATGAGCATACGATAATATGACATGAATGGAAGACGCTTGAAGTAAATCATACTTTTATCATCATGACACATGTGTAGGGAGTGACCATTCTTTGTGCAATCCAAAGCGTATCACCTTCTTGGAAAAGCGCATCAGGTACGAACCCCTTCATAAGGTTGTTGAGGTGCAAACCCCCAACATGGTTGATAGAGTACAAATTCCCCAAAAAGGTTGATGGGTACAAACCCCCAACATGGTTGATGAATAATCGCACCCTACCATCCGTGCTGACTGAAGTACAAACCGCCGATAGGTTGATCAATACAAACCCCTAATAAAGTTGATGGATACTCGCACCCTACCACCCGTGGTGACTGGAGTTCAAAACCTCGATAAGTTATCAAGGTATGAACCCCTTGACACAATTACCCGATGATCAACCCCCAAGTAGGGCATGGTCACAATCCAACACTATATAGAAGAATATCATTTATACATTCATCTCTCTCATCATCATATAGTCATCATATACATACATGCATTTCATAATTTCATTTCATCATCATTTCATCCTCATTTCATAATCATATAGTTGTCACGTACATAAATAAATTTCATAATCATTTCATCATCATTCCATCATCATTTTATCATCATAGAGTCATTCAACTCTTAAGACAAGCATTGGACCCTCAACTTCTCAAGAAATCATAATTGGACATTTTATCAAACACTTAGAGGGTGTACGGTGGTAGTGTAAAACCATGCAATTCAAGGGTGAGATCATGCTAGAAAATTCAATGTAAAAACATCAATAGATACTTGGGAACACCCTCAAATAGTATACATCAAAACCCTTCATCTAATCTTTCATTATATCTTAGATTCATAGCACAAAACATGGCAAAATAGTCACAATTTTATAAACTCCAACATAATGTGCAGTGATTTTTGTAATAGATAAGACCCATGAGTAAAACAACTATAAATCATGCAATTTTGAGGAAAAGGAAGATTGGCCATCATGGGTGAAAGGAACCCATGAAAGAAACCCACATACCGTAGCTTTGGATATGAACTTGATGAAGATTGGGGATGGAGACTTGAAGCTTGAGTGCAATCCTTAAGACCCGAAAAGAGTTTTGAGTCTTTAGTTTAGGAGTTAAATATTTGGCTAAGTGTTTGAATGAACATTGGGGAATGTGTAGCATGATGTGACGGAAATGGCTAAGTATAGGTGTTTTCACGTTTGTGGAACACTTAGGCCCAAGACTTAAAAGTCTTAGACTGGAACTAAGAACTGGCACAAAAATAATACGTGCTAGTGATGCGAAGTAGCTACTGCAAATTGACACTTTGAAATTTTGAATTTTGCTACGGTTGCTCTAAAATTAGGGTTAGACCCATTTGCCCCTCAATTTGACCTCCTAGCAAGAATATGAAGTTGAATTTTCGATATCACACACGTGTTTTGATACATATAAAAATTACGATTCCAGGCACTTCTGAGTCACATTTTCGGGTACTTTTTGGGGTAGTTTTAATATCTTCCCATTGGGAAACATTTGTCCCTGAATGTCAACGAAACGTATACGAGAGATGTAAACATGACAAATTCAGCACACATAGAGATTGAACAATGCACTTGAACACTATTTCAAAAATCTCATCATAATTGTAAGATCATCATGGACTTTCTCAATATAATCACGAATGAATGCAATATCATAGGGGCTAAAACATAAGGCTTGAAATTCATAAGAGGACTTGACAATTCTCCCAATGGACCTTGATGAACACTACACCCTCACAAATATCCTTTTCTCAAATCCACCAAACCTGCTCATAAGTCGACTCATCCCCCACAACGTACACAAACCCAAGAGTCCCACATCACTTGGATCACGAAAAACCCTCCTCAATCCTAGAAACATGAAGAACCGGACGAACCATATCTGTATCCAAAGGCACTTCCTATTCATCTGCAACCTCACTAATCTTTCTCAACACCCTTTGAAGATTCACAAACCATGAATTCAATTCCCTCGTTACTGGGGCAAACCACGCCTTTCATGAGCGAAACCTTCAACAAGCCCCACATCACTTTTGATGACTTTGGGTTGTCTCAAACCTTTCCCTTATCAACCTTACCTTCTCCATAACATACATAACCAAATCCGGACCCAACAAAGCCATCTTTCCCACTTCAAATCACCCAACCAATGATCTACATTGCTTACTATAGAGGGCTTCAAAAAGAGCCTTACAAAACTTTTGAGAAAACAACACCGACACCGAAACAAAAAATGGAAGAACTGAATTAGTTTGGTTTGATTTAGTTTTTCACTTTTTTGGTATATATGACCACCCATAATCTTGAGAGTAGGCAGGAATTGATAAGCGACTATCTCTCAATCTATCTTAAGATCAACCTATAAAGAGAGAGAAATGTCAACTGCATCCTAGCTCACAACCTACACACATGTGTAGAAGCAAGGGTGAGTACCAACAAGTAGCCAACAAGAGGATCTAAACAGTGGTAAAGAAGAAAGAACACAAGTACTCCTTCCATCCTGTCCACAAACGTCTGAAACTACAACTCCATACATAGAAAGTTCACGATACATAATATATATATATATATTCATAATCCCAGTACACAACATCTCAACTGAACTATTTCATTACTTTACAATAATAGAGTCAACCATCATATCACACTTAATAGAAATTATCACATTGAAAACAAAGAATTAAATGACATGGGGTGCCATGAAATGCAAGTAATACAATGCAATGTCAAATAATCATGATGTATGATTGTCTTATGATACACATTCATTGATTTAATCAGACCAGAACCTAT
>JAPFFP010043869.1:0-12873 GCA_026153255.1 Solanum medicagineum
TACTGTTTACTTTCTTAAAGGCATGTTGAATGTAGAAATCCCTTATAATATGTATAGAAAGCGCATAGATACAGGTTAGTTCTCCCGGGCCTTATTAGCAACGAGTGCTAGTCCGCCTTAATGGGACTTTGGGCATGACAAGGTTTCTACTCCTATTGGTGCATCTATTGTTGCTATGAAGGCTAATAGAGATTGTCCAATTTGCATTTTGCACAGAGTATTGCCTTGTGATCTTGTTAAATTGGACATGGTTGATTTTGATGTCATTCTTGGGATGGATTGGTTGCATACATACTATACTTCTATTGATTATTGATCTTGTAGGGTCAAATTCTCATTCCCAAATGAATCCATCCTTGAGCAGGAGAGTCATGATATTGTGGTCAAGGGTAGGTTCATCTCTTGCATTAAGGCTCGTAAGTTGATCTCTAAAGGGTGTCTTGACCATTTTGTAAGGGTTAGGGATGTGGAGTCCAAAGTCCATTCCATAGTGTTGGTTCTGGTTGTAAATGAGTTTCTTGATATCTTCCAAAATGACCTTCCCGATGTACCTCCCAAAAGATAAATAGATTTTGGTATAGATCTCCTTCCAAATACTCAACCCATTTCTATTCCAGCATTGTTTGTGAAAAAGAAGGATGGGTCCCTTAGAATGTGTATTGACTACCGACAACTTAATAGGGTCACCATCAATATAGGTATCCTCTTCTAAGGATTGGTGATGTTTTTGACCAATTGCAAAGGGCTAGCCATTTTTCTAAGATTGAACTTCGGTTCTGGTATCATCAAGTGAAGGTGAGGGAGTGTGATATTCCCAAGACGGCCTTCCGGACTAGATATGGGCATTATGATTTTGTTATGATGTCTTTTGGGTTGACCAATGCACCATCCATCTTCATGGACCTTATGAATAGGGTCTTCAAACCCTACCTTGATTCATTTGTTGTGGTATTCATTAATGATATTTTGATCTATTATTCGTGCTGAAGAGGATAATAGAGCTCATTTGAGGGTTGTGTTGCAAAGATTAAGGGAGGAGAGGCTATATGCTAAATATGAAAAGTATAAGTTTTAGTTGAAGGAGGTTTCCTTCCTAGGACATATGGTGTCTGGGGATGGCATTAAGGTGGATCGTAAGAAGACCGATGTGATTAAAACTTGGCCTAGAACAATTGACCCAGTGGGACATTAGGAGTTTCTTGAGCTTAGAGTGATATTATCGGAGATTTGTGAATGGGTTTTCATCTAATGCTTCTCCCATGACTAAATTGACTCAAAAGAAGGCCAAGTTTATGTGGACTGATGAGTCTAAGAGGAGCTTCTAAACCTTGAAAGATAAGCTTGTGTCCGCTCCTATATTGTCACTTCCGGAAGGGCTAGAGGGATTTGTTGTGTATTGTGATGCTTCTAGAGTTGGTTTGGGTTGTATTCTAATGCAAAATGGTAAGGTGATAGCCTATGCTTCTAGCCAACTCAAGGTACATGAAAAGAACTACCTTACCCATGATCTTGAACTAGCCACCGTGGTTTTTGCATTAATGATTTTGCGTCAATACTTATAAAGGGTGCATGTTGATGTGTTCACCAATCATAAAAGCCTCCAATATGTCTTTACTCAAAAAGACCTTAACTTGAGACAAAGGAGATGGTTAGAACTTCTTAAGGACTATGATATGGTTCTAAATCTTCATTGGTTTAGGAGGTGAAAGCTAAGCAAGATATTGATCCCTCCTTCCAATAATTGAAGGCTTTGGTTGGTGATGGGAAAGTGGAGGTTTTCTCCTAAGGGGGAGATGGTGCACTTAGACACCAAGGTAGGTTGTGTGTGTCCTGTGTTGATGGCTTGAGGGGGATAATTCATGATGAGGCTCATGGTTCTTCCTATTCTATTCACCCCGGTTCTACTAAAATGTATAGGGATTTTAGAGAGGTGTATTGGTAGGGAGGCACGAAGAAAGATATCGCAAAATTTGTGTCCAGTTACGATAGTTGTCAACAAGTCAAGGCTGAACATCAAAGGTCGGGTGGCCTAACCTAAGACATAGAGGTTCCTACTTGGAAGTGGAAAGAGATTAATATGGACTTGGTGGTTGGGTTGCCCAAGACTAGGAAGGGTTTTGATTCCATTTGGGTTGTGGTTGATAGAAGGAAGAAATCGGATCACTTTCTACTGGTTAAGACCACATACGGGGCTAAAGAATATGCTAGGTTGTACATCCATGGCTTGGTGAGATTGCATAGGGTTCCTTTACCCATCATATCGGATCGGGGAGCTCAATTTACTTCACATTTTTTGATATCTTTCCAAAGGGGTCTTGGTACACAGGTTAATCTTAGTACGACCATCCACCCTCAAACAGATGGTCAAGATGAAAGGACTATCAAAAAACTTGAAGACATGTTTAGGGCTTGTGTATTGTAGCTCAAGGGTAGTTGGGATGATCATCTTCCGTTGATTGAGTTCTCTTACAAAAATAGCGGTCATTCTAGCATCAGTATGATATCTTTTGAGGCTCTTTGTGATAGACGTTGTAGATCACTGGTTGGATAGTTTGAAACTGGTGAGGTGGCTATGTTGGTACCGGATCTATTTATGGAGGATCTTGAGAAGGTTATGATGATTAGAGAAAGGTTGAAGGCGGCTCAATGTCGCCAAAAGTCCTATGCCGATGTTAGGAGAAGGGATCTTGAATTCAAAGTGGGTGATTGAGTTTATTTGAAGTTGTCACACATGAAAGGTGTGGTTTGTCTTGGAAAGAAGGTTAAGTTGAGCCCAAGATATGTGGTCCCTTACAGGGTAATGAGGAGAATTGGCAATGTAGCTTACGAGTTTGATTTTCCTAGAGAAATGAAATTGATTCATCCGGTATTTCATGTGTCTATGTTGAGGATATATGAGGGCGATCCTAATGCTATTATGCCCCTTAACGGCGTGGGTATTATGGAAGACAACTTGACTTATGAAGAGGTTCCAGTTCAGATTTTGGATAGGCAAGTGATGAAATTGAGGAACAAGGATATGGCTTCCGTTAAGGTCCTTTGGAGGAATCAACAAGTTGAAAGTGCTACTTGGGAGGCCGAAGCGGACATGCAAAAGCGATATCATTATCTTTTTCTCTCAACTCAAGCCTAAGGTATCACTCTAAGTCCCCCATGTGATTTTAAGTCTATGTTCAACCCATGACATATGCATACATTCATGTTTAAATTGGCAAGTTCATGATGATTTTATACTATAATGAGATTTTTGAAATGATGTTTAAATGCATTGTGCATTCTTATGTGGGCTAAAATTGTCGTGTTTCTATATCTCATATACATTTCTTTGACATTCGGGGACGAATATTTCCAAGGGTGAGATATTGAAACGAAACCCAAAAAGTGCCCGAAAATGTGCCGTGAAAGTGCCCGGAATCGTAATTCCCATATATCTCAAAATTCGTGCGTGATATCGAAAATCCGTCTTCATATTATTCTTTAGGGGATAATATTGAGTAGAAGATGGGTCTATCCCCAATTTAAGAGCAACTATAAATGCGATTTCCAAATAGGTTTTCGTGCCCCTGGCGAGACGTGCCAAGGACGCGCCTTTGTCTATTTTTTTTGTCCAGTTTTCGACCTCGGTCCAAGACTTTTGAATCTTGGAACTAAGTGTTCCCAAGCATGAAAATACTTTTTCATTTTTCACCCTCATATCATTCAAAACATTCCCCAATACTCATTCAAACACTTAGCCAAATATTTACTCCTAAACTCAAGTCTCAAAAGTCGTCTAGATATAAAGGATCTCATTCAAGCCTCAAGTCTCCATCTCCAATCTTCATCAAGTTCATCTCCAAAGGTAAGGTATGTGGATTTATTTCATGGTTACTTTCACCCATGATATCAAGCTTCCTTTTACCTTAATTTGCATCTTGAATTGCATGGTTTTACACTAGCACTACACACCCTCTAAGTGTTTGATAAAATGTCCGGTTATGGGTTCTTGAGGAATTTAAGTTCTAAGGTGTAACGACCAAAGCCTAGGAGCTAAACGTGACACAGCGAATAGGGAACCCGAAGGAACCACAAACAAGCCTCTTCACGTATCATAACACATCATTCGTACAAAAGCATATAAAAGACATAAAGAGTAAGAATAGGGGCTAAGGGGCTAAGGGGAAAGCTTGCATAACATCATAATCAATAGACAAAGAGTCAAGCTCATATCATCGATACCTAACATGTCTAACAAACACCTCCAATACTTAGATAAGAGTGGGGGGGCCAAGACAAAGCAATCGGGCTCACCCTCATAGTCAAAATAGAAATTAAAGAAGATTGTCTCAATACATAATAAGATAAACAGAGACTAAGGTCCCCGAATTGGAAGACTCACCAACTAGTTTGAGTAGTACCAAATTAGCCACGAGGAGGAGGAGGATGATCAACTTGGGCACCGGTCCCTACATGCTGATATCATATAGGCGAGTGTATGCGTTAGTACTGTTGAATGTACTAGGTATGTAGGATGCAATGCAACAAGGGATAGGCATCATAATAAAAATGAATAACAATAGGTAAAAGGCATAATATAACATGACATGTATGATCAATGAATAAGTGAAACATTCTCAAGTAACTTGTGCTCATATAGGATATGCTATGTGTAGAAGAGACCAAGCTTGATTTCAAAAGTACAAACCTCATGGTAGGTTAGTGATGATATCACCCACCACCCTGGTGTGTGAGGTACAAACCATGTGAGGTACTAACCCCTCATCTAGGTTAGTCTTAATTGCACCTATCACCCTGGTGTGTGAGGTACAAACCCCTTATCTAGGTTAGTGGCAATCTCACCTACCACCCTAGTGTTTGAGATACTAATCCCACAACTAGTTTATTCGGGCTCTTAGTCCCCCCGGACCGGGCATGGTCTAATGCAACACTTTATATAGACTATATCATATTCATAAGCTCATTTCATCATCATAACATTATTCATATCATATCTCATACTTTGGAACTTCAATTACTCAAGAAACCATCGCCGGACATTTTGTCAAACACTTGGCCGGTGTGTAATGGGGTACAAGACCATGCAATTTAGAGATGAAATAATGCAAGAAAATCCATTGTAAAACCATCACTCAATAACTTGAAACATCCTCAAGAAATATACGTCAAAACCCCTCGTTAAACCTTACAATAAATCCAAGATTTATAGATCAAAACATAGCAAAACAGTTACTACTTTACATAGATTTAACATAGTTCATAGACATGTTCATACTAGTAAAATCAACTTTAAATCATGCAAATTGAGTAAAAAGAAGATCAGGGCACCATGGGTGGAAGAACCCAATGGCTAAAACTACATACCTTAGTTTTGAACAAGCTCTTGATGAAGATTGAAAATGGAGACTTGGAGCTTGAAGGAAATGCTTAGTTCCGGATGAGGTTTTTCAGACTTGAATTTAGGAGTGAAAAATATGGCTAAGCGTTGGAGTTAGTATTGGGGAATGTTTAGCGTAATATGAGGGTGAAATATGGCTAAGTATAGGTAAAAACACGTTTAAGAACACTTAGGACCAAGACCCAAAAGTCTTGGACCGAGATAGGAAAACTAGGCAAAAAAATGTATAGGACCGTGCCCTTGGCGCGTCGCCCCAGAGGCACAGATCGTCTCTGGAAATCGCATGTTTTCAATTTTCACATTTTGCTACAGTTGCTCTTAAATCAGGGTTAGGACCTTCCTCCCCTAATTTTGACTGCTTGAACAAGAATATGAAGTCGATTTATCGACATAACGCACGGATTTTGAGATATCTAGGATTTAAAATTCCTTGCATTCCAAGGCATATTTTCGGGATCTTTTAGGGTTATTTCAATATCTCCCCCTTGGGAACATTCTTCCTTAAATGTAAAAGAGATGTAGAAGACAAGAGTGATCATAAACTAATCATCCCCAACAAGAATGCAACATTACATTTAAAACACCATTTTCAAAATCTCACAATAAGTGTAAAATCATCATAAGTTTGCCAACTTAAACATGAATAGATATGAGAGACATAGGAAATGAAATATAAGACCTGAAATCACATAGGGGACTTAAAATTATTATCTAATGCTTGAGTGGAGTTGAGAGATAAGGATACCACCTTTGCATGTCAGCTTTGGCCTCCCATGTAGCACTTTCAACTCGTTGGTTCCTCCAAAGGACCTTAACGGATGCCACCTCCTTGTTCCTCAATCTCTTCACTTGCCTATCCAATATCTGAAAAAGAATCTCCTCATAAGTCAAGTTATCCTCAAGAACACCCATGACATCAATAGACACAATAGCATTAGGATCACCAACACATTTTCTCAACATAGAGACATGAAACACTGAATGAACTGAATTCATTTCACTAGGCAAATTTATCTCATAAGCTACCTTGCCAACCCTCTTTATCACCTCAAAAGGACCAACATATCTTGGACTCAACTTCCCCTTGCTACCAAAAGAACCACACCTTTCATTGGGGAAACTTTCAAATAAACCCAATCACCCACTTTGAATTCAAGGTCTATTCTTCTCACATTGGCATAGGACTTTTGACGACTTTGGGTTATTTTCAACCTTTCCCTAATCATTCTAACCTTCTCAAGAGCCTCCATAACCAGATCTAGTACCAATAAAGCCACCTCTCCATCCTCAAACCAACCAACCGGTGATCTACAATGTCTCCTATAAAGAGCTCAAAAGGAGTCATACCGATGCTAGAGTGATAGTTATATTGTAGGCAAACTCAATCAAAGGAATATGGTCATCCCAACTACCCCTCAACTCCAATACATATGCTCTAAGCATATCTTCAAGGGTTTGAATTTTTCTTTCGAATTGGCCATCCGTTTGAGGGTGGAATGTTGTACTGAGGTGAACTTTTATACCAAGACCCCTTTGAAAAGACCTCCAAAATTGTAAAGCGAATTGTACCCCACGATCTGATATGATGGAAAAAAGAACTTCATGTAACCTCACTAGCTCATGCATGTAAAACCTTGCATACTATTCATCCCCATATGTGGTCTTAACCGGTACAAAATGAGCCGAGTTCGTCTCCTATCAAGCACACTACCCAAATGGAATCCAAACCTTTTCTAGTTTTGGGCAACCTAATAACAAAATCCATATTAATCACCTCCCACTTCCAAGTAGGGATCTCTATGTCTTGGGTTAGGCCACCCAGCCTTTGATGTTCGGCTTTGACCTATTGACAACTATGACAACTAGAAACGAATTTGGCAATGTCCCTTTTAATACTTCCCCACCAATACACATCCCTCAAATCTCTATAAATTTTGGTGGAACCGGGGTGGATAAAATAAGAAGAATTATGGGCCTCATCAAGGATCTTCTCCCTCAAACCATCAACACAAGGCACACACAACCTACCTTTGTACCTAAGGACACCATCTCCCCCTTGGGAGAAAACCTTTACTTTTCCCTCTTTCACTAAGGCCTTCAATTCAAGCAAGGAGGAGTTATGATCTTGTTTTGCTATCACCTCATCAACAAATGAAGATTTAGACCCATCAACAACAACACCACCATCATCCCCAACCTCTTCCAACCTAACCACCAATCTAGCCAATTGATGCACTTACCTAGCCATCTCCTTATCACTTCCATCAACATGAGCTAAGCTACCCATAGATACCCGACTCAAAGCATTTTCCACAAAATTTGCCTTACCGGGATGGTAATGCATACTCCTTTTATAGTCTATAAGAAGTTCTAGCCACTTTCTTTCCTCAAGTTGAGATCTTTTTGAGTGAAAATATATTAGACTCTCTTATGATCGGTGAACACATCAACATGCACCCCATACAAGTAATGACGTCGAATCTTTAATGCAAACACAACAGCGGCTAACTCTAGATCATAGGTAGGGTAGTTCCTTTCATGCACTTTGAGTTACCTTGAAGCATAGGCTATCACCTTACCATTTTGCATTAGCACACAACCAAACCCACTCTAGAAGCATCACAATATACAACAAATCCCTCAAGCCAATCTTGTAGTGACAATATAGGAACAGACAAAAGCTTATCTTTCATTGTTTGGAAGCTTCTCTCACATTCGTCGATCTACACAAACTTATCCTTCTTTTGAGTCAATTTTGTCATAGGGGAAGCAATGGAGGAGAACCTATCTACAAACCTTCAGCAGTAACCTGCTAGGCCCAAGAAGCTCCTAATATTCGACGGGGGCCAATGGTCTAGGCCAATTTCTAATTACATCGGTCTTCTTAGGATCCACCTTAATGCCAACCCAAGAATGCAACCTCCTTAAACAAAAATTCAAACTTTTCATACTTGGCAAACAATTTCTTCTCCCTCAATCTTTGCAACACAACCCTCAAATGATCCATATGCTCCTCCCTTCTATGCGAATAAATAAAAATATTATCAATGAAGACCACAATAAAGGAATCAAGGTATGGTTTGAAGAACCTATTCATTAGGCCCATGAAGATTTTCGGTGCATTGGTCAACCCAAGAGATATCATTACAAACTCATAATGGTCATATCTATTTCAGAAGGTCGCTTTGGGAATATCACACTCCCTCACCCTCCCTTGATGATACCCGGACCTAAGATCAATCTTAAGGAAAAACCAAGCCCCTTGCAATTGGTCAAACAATCTTCAATTCTTGGAAGAAGAGGACATCTGTTCTATATAGTAACCTTATTGAGTTGCCGGTAGTAAATGCACATTCTAAGTGACCCATCATTCTTCTTCAGAAACAACATCGGAGCACCCCCAAGGTTATTGGCCAGGCCTAATAAATCGCTTCTCCAACAAATCATTCAATTGTTCCTTTAACTCCTTCAACTTCACCAGCGCCATACGGAAAAGGTGAAATAGAAGTGGGTTGAATTTCGGAAAGGAGATTTATACCAAAATTTATCTCCCTTTCGGGAGGGACACCAGGAAGGTCATTTGGGAAGACATTAATAAACTCATTTACAACCGGAACCAACTCTATGGAAGAGACTTTGGAATCCACATCTCTAACCCTCATAAGATGGTAAAGACACCCCTTAGAGATCATCTTGACTCTCCCACTCAAGAACGGGTTTATTAGGGAATTGAAAATTGACTCTGTGGGTTCTAAAGTCAATAGAAGCATAGTAGGCATGCAACCAATACATCCCAAGAATGACACCAAAATCTACCATGTCTAATTCAACAAGATAACAAGGAAACAACTTATGCAAAGTATAAATAGGACAACTTCTATAAACTTTCCTAGCAACAATAGGGACATCAATAGGAGTAGACACTTCATATGACTCATGCAACAACTTGAGGTCAACATTGAACTTTTAGGCAACAATGGGGATAACAAAAGAAAGAGTGGCACCCGGATCAATTAATGCATACACGTCAAAATCAAAGATTCTCAACATGCCGGTTACAACGTCGGGAACCTCACTAACCCAGTGCCTCCCATGTAGAGCATAAAATCGATTGTGCCTTGGGGCACCACCTTCAGGACTATCTCTGCCCAATTGAATCGTATTTGCACCATGGCCTTTGCAATGGTTTCTTGTACAATCTATCTTCTTGTGACCCAGCTCCCCACATTCTTAGAATGCATAAGAACCCTTCAAACAAGAGCCCCTATGACCCCCTCCACATTTCGGACGCACATTATTAGGAGCCACACCACCAATACCTTGAGGCCTAGGGAAGTCGTTGGCAAACCCCCTATTAGTAGCATGAGAAGACCCTTGGCCTTGATGGAAACGGTCACCTCTTAATAACTTAGCCCCAAGACGAACCCTCTTGACCTCATTCCCCCTTCTCTTCCTCAAATTTCCCTCCTCCATTTTCTTGGCATATGTCATCAACCGAGACAAGTCCATGTCACTAATTAGCATGGTGGACCAGCATTCTTCACTCACCAAGTCGAAGAACCCCATCACAAACTTATTCATCCTAGATCTAGGATCGGCCACCAAATGAGAAGCATACTCTAAAAGTTGATTAAACTTGAGGGCATACTCTCTCACTCTCATAGCACCTTATTTTAGTTCATGAACTCCACCAACATAGCTTCCATAAGCTCACAAGGGAAAAACTTATTAAGGAAAGCTAATTTGAACTCCTCTCAAAGAACCACATTAAGAATTCCCTTCTCCCCCTTCCATAGGTCATACCATATTTGGGCTACCCCTTTTAGTTGGTATGCTACCAACTCAGCCTTTTTATTCGGTCCAACACCCATGATATTCAAAATCTTGTAGACCTCATCAATAAACTCTTGTTGATCTTCATCTATCTTTGACCCATAGACCACCGAAGGATTCATCCTCATGAAGTCCCTTACTCTAGGTCTTGGGATTGTAGCATGAGGGGCTCAGGCCCCTTTACTGACATGCTTGGCCACAACTTTATACGTTGGTAGGTTGGTAGTGAGGGCATCCCAGAGCTCACCATTGGTAGGATGCTCCTCAAGAGTTTGGGCCCTTTTTCCTCTAGTTTTGGCATTATCTAGCACAACAAAGAACAATCATTAGGGGGGAAAAACTTACCACATCTCTATAGCACGACTTAGAACATAAAGAAGGGAAACATTTCCTAAAACATCCCATAGCCTCCTATTCATAGTCATGATGCTCTTCACAACCATGAATAGGACTTTAATCGACGCGGTGTGTTGGACACCGAGGATCTATCAACCTACTTCTCTAATACCAAGTTCGTCACGACCCAAGCATAGGTCGTAGATGTGACACGGCGAATGGGGAACCCGAAGGAACCCTACACAAGTCTCCTAACTTATCATTACACAACATTGGCCGTAGAAGCATATAAAAGACATAAAGAGTAAGAATAGGGGCAAAGGGGCTAAGGGGAAAGCTTGCATAACATCATAATAAAGAGATAAAGAGTCAAGCTCATATCATAGATAAATCAAAGCAATCAGGCTCACCCTCATAGTCCAAATTGAAAATAAAGAAGGGTGTCTCAATGCATAATAAGAGAAACATAGGCGAAGGTCCCCAAACTAAAGGACTTACCAACTAGCTTAAGTAGTATGAACTAACCACGTGGAAAAAGAGGATAATCAATTCTGGCACTGATTCCCATATGGTGATATCATGTAGTCAAGAGTATACATTAGTATGTTTGAATGTACTAAGTATGTAGGATGCAATGCAACGAAGGATTGGTATCATAATCAAAATGCATAACAATAGGCAATAGGCATAATATAAAAATATGGTATGTATGATCAATGCATAAGTGAAACATTCTCAAGTAACTCATGCTTATATAGGATATCATATGTGTAGACGAGACCAACCTAGATTTTCAAAGTAAAAACCCCTTGGTAGGTTAGTGGTGATATCACCCATCACCTTGGTGTGTGAGGTACAAACCCCTCATCTAGGTTAGTGAGAATTGCACCTGTCACCCTGGTGTATGAGGTACAAAACCCTTATCTAGGTTAGTGGCAATCTCACCTACCACCCTGGTGTTTGGGATACTAACCACTCAACTAGGTTATCTGGGCCCTTAGTCCCCCCAGATCGGAGATGGTCTAATGTAACACCTTATATAGAATATATCATATGCATAAGCTTGTTTCATCATCGTAACATCATTCATATCATATATCATGCTTTAGACCTTCAATTCCTCAAGAAACCATAGCTGGACATTTATCAAACACTTGTCGGGTGTGTAATGGGGGTACAAGACCATGCAATTTAGAGATGAAATCATGCAACAAAATCTATTGTAAAACTATCAATCAATACCTTGCAACACCCTCAAGCAATATACTTCAAAACCCCTAATCAAACCTTACAATAGATCAAAGATTTATAGCTCAAAACATAGCAAAATAGTCACAACTTTACATAGGTTTAACATAGTTCATACACATGTTCATACTAGTAAACCCATTAGTAAAATCAACTTTAAATCATGCAAATTGAGTAAAAAGGAGATTTGCGCACCATGGGTGGAAGGACCCAATAGTTAAAACCTACATGCCTTAGTTTTGAAGAAGCTCTTGATGAAGATTGAAAATGGAGACTTGGAGCTTGAAGGAAATGCTTAGTTCCGAATGAGGGTTTTGAGACTTGAATTTAGGAGTGAAAAATATGGCTAAGTGTTGGATGAGTATTGGGAATGTTTAGGATGATATGAGGGTGAAATATGACTAAGTATAGGTAAAAACACGTCTGGGAACACTTAGGCCCAACATACAAAAGTATTGGACCAAGATAGGAAAATTGGGCCAAAAAAATGTATAGGAGCGCTCCCTTGGCGCGTCACACCAGGGGTGCGAATCGTCTTTGGAAATCACATTTTTGCGATTTTCAAATTTTGCTATGGGTGCTCTTAAATTGGGGTTAGACCCTTCCTCCCCTAATTTTAATACCCTAAACAAGAATACGAAGTCAGATATTCGATATTAAGCATGGATTTTGAGATATATGGAATTTAAAATTCCAAGCATTTTGAGGCGCATTTTCGGGCACTTTTTTGGGTTGTTTCATAAGGCATATCTTATGAGTTTAATGACTATATGATGATGCAATGTTGATGAAATAATGATGAAATTATGATGAAACGAACGTATATATATGGTATTCTCTATATAGTGTTGGATTGTGACCATGCCCTACTCGGGGGTTGCGCGCCGGGTAACTGTGTCAAGGGATTCATACAAATCAACCATGTCAAGGGGATTGTACCTTGATAACCATGTCAGAGGTTTGTACCTTGGTCACCACAGGTTGTAGGGTGTGGTGATCCATCAACCATGTCGGGCAGTTTGTACCTTGGCAACCATGTTGGAGGGTTTGTACTCCGGTCA
>JAPFFP010043871.1:0-12871 GCA_026153255.1 Solanum medicagineum
GGATATACATATGTTAATTTTATCATCATATAGTCATTCAACTCATAATATATGCATTGGACCTTCAATTCCTTAAGAAAACATAATCCGAACATTTTATCAAACACTTGGCGGGTGTGTAGTGCTAGTGCAAAATCATGAAATTCAAGAGTGACATCATGCTAGATAATTCAATTGAAAACCATCTATAGATACTTGGTAACACCCTCAACCCATATATATCAAAGAACTTCATCAAATCTCACAATAGATCTTAGATTCATAGCTCAAAACATGCTAAAAAAACCATATTTTCATGAAACCCCAACATAGTGTGCAGTGAAATTCCTAATAGATATGACGCATGAGTAAATAAAGTTTAAATCATGCAATTTTAGGTGAAATAGAGCTTGGCTATAATGGGTGAAAGGAACCCATGAAGGAAAACCAAGTACCTTAGCTTTGGAGAACAACTTGATGAAGATTGGAGAAGGAGACTTGAAGCATGAATGAGAACCGTAAGATCCACTGAGTTTTGAGACATGAATTTAGGAGACGAAATATTGTCTAAGTGTTTGAATAAGTATTGGGGAATGTTTTGAACGATATGAAGGTGAAATAAGACTAAATATAGGTATTTTCATGCATGGGAATACGTAAGCCCAAGACCCAAAAGCCTTGCACCGAACTTAATAAACTGCACAAAATTAACACTAGAATTGCTCACTGCCCACTGGAAATTGACATTTTAGAAATTCAAACTTTTATACGGTTGCTCTTAAATCGAGGTGAGATCCATTTTCCACTCAATTTGACCCCCTGAACAATAATACGAAGTCAGATTTTTGAAATAACACACAAATTTTAAGATATATATAAATTACAATTTCAGGTACTCCTGAAGCACATTTTCGAGCACTTTTTGGGATCGTTTCAGAGATGGTTATAAGCCATTAGTAATTCACTCAAATTATAGGCAACTAAAATTAATTATAGAAAGTTTGAGAGTCGAGCTACAATAATTATGTCACGCCTCTAGAGGATATCTTAAGTGTGCCTAAAACTTAGAAACCATTGTTGGTCTCCAAGAGAAACATTTGGTCTCATTACTCATTAATTCTTCAAAGGAAGGCTTAAATGAAAATAGAGAATACTTATGTGGACTCTCAACATCAACGTTGTTGAAAGAAATAATCTTTAAGAGATAATAATTTAAAGAAAATTTTAATCATAACTCTATATTGAAGAATCAGTCTCAATAGGTAAGCTCTATTAAATCATCTGACTTTGCCTGTGAAGTCTCTAATATTATCATGTTGTGCCAATGACATGTACATGACTACTTCAGAAGAGAAACTACAGTACTTAAAGTCAAAAGTAAATAGATAACTATATTCTTTCGAATTCAAGAAGGTCTCAGTTTAGCTCTGTGAATTATCAAAATCTTCTATAGGTTGACTACTGAGGATTTCTAACACCTGTATTTGCATCATCAAAAGATATAGTACGAAATGGCATGATTAGATGAAATGTACCGTATGTGAAATGGAGAGAAAGTAAGGACATACATTAGGAAGTGAACTCAAGAGACTCATCTTCAACTCAACAAGAAAGACTCAACTGAGAACTCAACCTCACCTTAAGACTCAAACTTAACATCAATACGATATTCAAGGCTTAAAATAACAGTGCTATAATTAGTTAAAAGTATAACTATGCAACATCATAAAATTAGTATGTTTTCCCATATAGAAGTTTCTCTAACCAACAACCATCACTTATGAGTTAGTGATAATACAACAAAGCTATGTTGTTGCCATATCAATCAAATAACTTGCCAAGGTAGAGGACATCAACAACAATGGATTCAAACAGAAAAGTCTTCTTTTTGAGACAAGAGAGGCAGGCCTTCATCCTACACTAGCTAAGTATTTAATTTTGTTTGTGTAAGCTAAACTCTTGTCCATTTGATGTTCAATGCTTCTAACACATTGAAAATTTTTAAGCTAAGATTGAAACTTTCCTCTTATGCTTATGGGATCATACTAAGTGATTTTAACCTAGCATAAAGGGTGTTAGAAGTCTGTTTTACATGGAAATGACATATTTGAGATGAGTTTAAGGTCACAAGAATCCCTTAACACAAAGTTGTGATGAAACCTTCCTTACTGATTGAGTTCTGATATGAAATTCTATGAAATTAGGTGATCTTATAACTCCAAAGTTGTGAATATATAAGCTCCTTTCCTAAGTAATTTAATTGTGTCAGATGCGGTTTGAGGTCATAAGTGACACCCAAGGTCAAAACAAGTTAAAAGGGGAAATAGATTTTGGTATAGTTACATGTATATTAAGCTTCCACTGATTGTAGAACTATAGATTGTAGAACTCATAAAGTGAGATTTAAATTTCCAAATGAACCTACCCTAGAGTAGGAAGCTCATGATTTAATAGTTAAGGTTAGATTCATCTCTTGTCCTAAGGCTCTAGAATTGATTTCTAGGGGTTGCATTTCTCATCTTGTAAAGGTTAGAGATTTCGAGTTGAAAGTCCCTTTTGTTGAGTCGGTTCTAGTGGTCAATGAGTTTCTTGATGTTTTTCCTGATAAGCTCCTTGATATTCCTCTTGGAAAGGAAATAGATTTTGGTATAGACCTCCTCCTTGATACTCAATCCATTTCCATTTCTCCCTGTTATATGGCCTCGGCAAAATTTACAGAGATAAATGATCAATTTGAGGACTTATTGGTGAAGGGTCTTATTAGGCCTAGCAAGTCACTTTAGGGTGCACTTGTGTTGTTTGTGAGGAAGAAGGATGTCTCTATTAGAATGTGCATCTATTATCGCAACTTAACAAGTTCACAATAAAGAACAAACATCCCCTACAAAAGATAGATGACGTATTTGACCAATTGTAAGGGGATAGCTGTTTTAATAAGATTGATGTTTTGTTCCGAATACCATCAAATGAGCATAAGAGAATGTGATATTCCTAAGACGGCATTTCAGACTAGATATGAGTATTTTGAATTCGTAATGATGTCCTTTTGTTTAACTAATGTACTGGCAATATTTGTGGATCTCAAGAATAAGGTCTCTAAACCAAATCATAATATGTTTGTTATGGTATTCATTAATGACATAATGAACTATTTTTGAGGTGAGGAAGAGCATGTGAAACATTTGAGGGTAGTGTTACAAATTTTGATGGAAGAAAAGTTGTTTGCTAAGTTTGATAAATGTGATGTTTGCTTAAAGAGGTTGCATTTCTACGGGCATGTAATATGGGGTAATTGTATCAAAATGGATCCTAAAAATATTGAAGTGATGAGAAATTGGCCTAGGCCCTTTACTCCAACTGATATTAGAAGTTTCTTAGGCTTAGTAGGATACTATCAAAGGCTTGTTGAGGGTTTTTCTTCAATTGCTTCTCATTTGACAAAGTTGACACAAAAAAAAGGCAAAATTCATTTAGACCGATGAATGTGAAAAGAGTATCCAAACTTTAACGGAAAAGCTTACATCAGTTATTATCTTTGCATTAATAAGAAGGGTTAGAAAGGTTTGTTGTCTATTGTGATGCTTTAAGAACTAGGTTAGGTTATGTATTGATGCAAGGTTGAAAGGCTATTGCCTATGCTTGTAGGCAACTTATAGTGCTTGAGCATAATTACCCTACCCGTGACCTTGAGTTAGAAGCCATGGTATTTGCAATGAAAATATGACTTCATTATTTTTTTGGTCTTCATGTAGACGTCTTCACTAACTATAAGAGTTCATGTAGATCTCAATTTGAGGTAAAGAAGGTGGTTGAAACTACTTAAAGATTATTACATGTGCATTATCATCAGGCCAAAGCCAATGTTATAGCTGATACACTAAGTAGGGTATCCATGGAGAGTGTAGTCCATGTTGATGATTGAAAAAGGATTTGGCAAAGGAAGTTCATCGATTTGGTAGATTAGGGATTAGATTAAATGAAGAAGAAAGTGGAGGTACAGTAGTTGTAAATGGTTTTAAATCTTGTTTGATTGATTGGGTCAAAGTGAAACAATACCTTGACCCCACTTTGTTAGAATTGAAGGAACTGATAAGGGATGGAAAGGTATAGGTTCTCTCCCAAGGGGGAGATAGTGCACTTAGGCACCAAGGTAGGTTGCGTGTTACAAGTGTTGAGGGGTTGAGAGACTTTATTATTAAAGGAGGTGCATAATCTATTTTATTCCATTTACCCCGCTTCTACAATGAGGTATATGAATTTGAAAGAAGTGTATTGGTGGATTTGTATGAAAAGAGACATAGCAAAGTTGATAGTTAGATGCCACTACTGCCGACAAGTCAAAGCCAAAAATCAAAGGTATGGTGGCCTAGCCCTAGATGTAGAGATTCCAATTTGAAGTGTGATAAATGTCTTTGTTAGCTTAGGATTTGTTTATGGATGCTTTGGAGAAGGTGAGGTTGATCAGGTTGAGATTAAAGATGTCACAAAGTAGGCAAAAATTTCTTTTCGACATTAGGAATGAGATCTTGAGTTTGAGGTTGGTCATTGGGTGTTTTTTAAGGTCTTACCTATGATGGTCATAGTTTGGTTTGGCACGAAGGGAAAGTTGAGTCTTCGGTATATTGGGCCTTGTAGAATCTTAATATGAATTTGTAAGGTTGCTTATGCGTTGGAGTTTCCTATGGAGATAAGTATGATCGATATGGTCTTTCAAGTATCTATGTTGAGAAAGTGTGCAGGTAATCGAAACTCTATTATGTCTTTGGAAGTTGTAGGTATTGAGGAACATTTTTCATATAAAGAAGTTCTAGTTGAGAGATTTGATAGGCAAGTAAAGAGAATACAAAACAAAGATGTATCATCTGTCAAAGTCATTTAGAGGAATAAATAAGTAAAAAGTGCTAGTTGGGAAGTGCAAGCGGACATGAAAAACTGATACTGTAAGGACCCAGATGTTGTACGACCGTATTAGAGTTTTGAAGTCTTGTTCCAAAAAAGTGTTGGACCAAGGTGATGCTCTATAGAAGCCCTCACGATCCGTGTGAGGCTGTATGGACCAAGTTGAGCCTCCTTGGAGTGACCCTTGACCTTTGTGGGGTGTTGGAGCTTTAAAGTGGAGTTTTAAACTAAGGCACGCCACACACAGACCCCACACGGGTTGTATCAGGCTTCGCGGATCATGTGGAGGGTCGTGTGGCGGCCTTAGCCTTGAAATTCCATAGTTTGGGAACCAAGAGATTTAGGATAGCCATGTATACAGTCTGTATGGGGTGATACATCCGGTATACCTCCCCATATGGATTCTAGAGTGAGATATTTCTATGTATTGGATCACTGTCTTGGAATGTCTTGAAGAATTTGATAAATAAAGTGGTATAGAGGAGTACATGGTCCGTATAGCTTGGTACCGACCGTGAGACCAACCGGTTGGGTGCTTCATCGAATTCTGTCTAAGTATGGAATCTTCAAGATCAAGCTAAGTTCACTTTTAAGTCCTTAATTCAAGCTTATTTATGTTGTTTAGGGCCATCATGGGTCTCCAACATCAAGTCAAGCTCAAAGGAACTCCATAGGCTAAGCTTTTCACAAGAACTAATAAAAGGGTCAACTTTAAATGATTATATCTCTTAGCACAAAAAGAGCAATGTCCCAAGAGCTATCAGATTGAAGCAATTTGAATTACCTTTCCAACGCATTTGGTTTCACCTCATTTCGAGTTTGGATCAAGAAGTTATGTTTATTTTTGTAAAGCCCGTCTGTGCAATATTTTCTGGGATTTGGCAAAGTGTGGTATTAGGGGGGTTTCACAGTCCATGAAACCTTGTATGGACCGTGAGACCTCCTCACGGGACCCCTGGCAAGACATGTTATTTTGCTTCTATAAATAATTTTTGTAACTGTGGCTTCTCCTAAGGGTCTTTTATGACTTCTTATGCTATTCTAAGACCTCCAAATGACCGAAACTCTATTACCCTCATTCAAATTTATTCTCACACTTAGATTTATATTCAAACTCTCTCTTAGGAATACTCTTAAGGTGAACATTGAGGGATTGTCTAGAAGCTAAGGAAAAGGGTCTCTTCTTCTTCAAATTTCTTCTTGAATCTCCTTCATTAGCTAGGTAGCCATTGGACTTGGCATTAACACTTTCTTAGTAATTGATAGGAGTAGAGACTTCATAGACTAAGCAGTGACAGATTGATTTAATGTCATTATTTCATTGACTAGTTTCTTTTTAATCCGTTCTTGTGATAGTAGCTTAATTTGGAGTTTAATCGTTGATATTTAGATAATTATTCTTTTAATTGATGATTGATTAGCCCAATAGTATGTTTGTATGCTATAAATTGAATATTTTTCTGCTAATTGAATGTGTGACCAAGCCAAATGATTTGCTTGAGAACAACAATGGTTTCTGAGTGCCGACTACGTTTAGGGTACCCTACCGGGGCATGACAAGTATTATCTTGAAGCATAAGTGATTTTCTTTCCTGATTTCTAGTGTTTTGGTCAGAATCAATAAAATATTATCTCAAAAGCATTCATATGTTTTCTAGCAAACACTATGAAGGCAAAAAGCGATACAAAGTCGGTGGTCAGGGGTGGCAAGAGGTGATATGGTCAAGGGGTGGGGTTGGAGAGATTGGATGGATGAGAAGGAGAAAAAAATTTGGAATTTCACATATGCAATTGTTTTCCACTAGGAAAGTCATTTTTTGTGAATTATTTTCTAGAGAAAATATTTTCGTAACATTTTGACCAACCAAATAAGAAAAATTTGAAAAAAAATATTTTTGTTCATACTTATTACTCAAATTTAACAACTCATGGCTAATTTTTTTTGGAGTGATACTGAATGAAAAAATCAACAGCATTGGATTGCTTGGAAAAAGATATGTTTTCCTAGTTTGGAAGGGTTCAGGTCAATTCAAGACAACAATCACGCCTTGGTGCAATAGTTTGGTGCAACTTAAGAACTGAAGACAAACTTCAAAGATAGGTTTTTGAAAAGAAATATAGTCCTATATGTTCGGAGACAGTTTCTGAGCAATCCCATATTAGGGGCAGAACTACATTCACTCGAAAGTGGTCAGATGAACACCCATTGCCGGAAAACTTTTTAGAATATATAGGATAAATATAGATATTTTGATACATATCAATTGTTGAACACCCTTGATACAAGTATCATCCACCCATTTTCTAAAAGTATGAACACCCTTGACGAAAATATTAGCTCTACCACTGTTCCATATATGTAAAGCTCCTTGATTCTTGAAATCTCTGTGAGAACTTTATTATTTGAAAAATTGCTAAAGGAAATGTAGCCTTTTGGTGGGATAATTGGCTTGGTTCAGGCCCTCTAGACAATCATTTTCTCTATTCTTATCATTCAAAGAAGGTTAAAGTTTCTGACCTCATTACTAATGAAGTTTGGAACATAACTAAGTTTCATGCTTTTCTTTATGAAAATTTGGTACTCCAAATTGATAATATTGATGTTTTTGAACCCAATGAAGGAATTCCCGTCTAGACACGAGTAAAAATTCAATGAGTTATTTACCGCAGTAGCAGAAGCTCTGCTTTTACAGTTTTCAAAATTCGGTAAAAAGGAATTCTTTAATTTTTTATTTATGAACAAGTTATTAAACAAGCAGCTTCCTAGCACTTGAAAGATACAAAGTCGTCGGCCCTTTAAAATGTGCTTGTTGCAATGATGGCAACATTGTGTATATTGATTATTTTTTTTATGGAAAGGGACTTACCCACTGTTGTATGGGACTATTTCTCAAAATTTTTTGGTAGCAGCATTAGCCAGCGAAGGATATAAAATACTCTTATGATTTTGTGGTGTTAGAGGTAAAGTTTAATCCCCACAAACTAGGATAGTGATCCCTATTAGTTAGAATAGATAAGTTTTGTTTCCTTGTTCTTCTGTAGTTTGTTGTTAACAACTTTCTATATATTCAACAATTAAACTCAATAGAAAACACAATAGAACTCTCTCAATTATCAGATCTTTCACATGTTATCAGAGCTCATTCCCTCTCTTAATGGTGGGATTTTGTGCGCTTTTGTGTAGCATATGGGTTGTAAAAGAGCAATGGGAGATGATTGAAAATCACCATTTGAAATAGACATGAAAGCAAATGACTCTTAGGATTTTGCGTTAAAACCATAGAGTGACTGCATTCAGGTGGTTGTGATGGCTTACTAAGGGTTGGTATGATATGAATGTCATGACCCAAAATAGGGTCATAACTAAAAGACAACTTAAATTCCAGCACCAAGAATAACGTACACTAAAAGAAGAAAACCCAATAGATAAAATAGTCGCCATATGAAAACCATATCTCAAAACCTGGTGGCACGAGTATAAAGAGCATCTAATAACAAAACTAGTGAATAAGTGTCTCTCTATCTTCAAATAAAAATAAAGACTAAACAACTTAGATAGAATCCAATGGTAACTCAAAGCCCTGAGTCTCATAACTAGATCTTGTATGAACCATGTGCACGAGCAAATCAACTACACATGGATAATCCTAACAAGAATTTGCTGAGGAGAAAAAAGTATGGGTGAGTATACATAATATGTATCCAGTAGGTCTTACCGACTGGGAGTCACAAATTCAATAAACTCTGAAATAATCTAGGAACACCTCCACATCCAACAAGAAAACCAATCTGGCATTGGTGCTGCCAATTTATATAGAACAACGCAAATAAAGTAAACGTATAATCTCACATAAGCAAACCGAAAACAACCACAACTAGTACAATGAGATTGTATGCAATGTCATGTAATGCAATGGAAGCTAGTATCAATACCATCACACAACCTATCATATACACCCCCATCGAGTTAAGGCTTCATAGGCTAAGGGGACCCACAGGGACTTCGCACGCAATATACCTTTATAACAATATATCAACTACCTTGCCACCTAACTCGTGGTCAAGGACTCATGATAAATCTCAATGTATCAACTATCTTGTCACCTAATTCATGGTCAAGGACTCATGATAAGGATCACCATCCACAACTTCTCAAAATATCGTGACATGTAGTATGATGATGCATGCAATCAAAACACAAATATGGAAGCAATATTTCTCTCAATAGGCATAATAAATATAAAAGTCCTTAAAGTTTATCAATTATAACATTCACCCTCTTTTATACATATTGGGATATAATTCTCTTTTAAAATATTTCACTACATTTAGTAACTTTCTTTTCTCAAGCAAACCATGATCCTCAATATCATATCACAATTATCTCCCTTTCTCAATATGTCATATTCACATTATTCACAACTTACGTTTCATATGCTCTCGAAGCAAACATATAGACAATTAATGCCCTCACACTAGTATTACAATAAGAATTTTCAACCCAATACATGATACGAGCCCATCCCATAGATTACAACATAAGGATATTCAACAACTCAATCCCAATTTCAAAGAAGGCTAGCCAAACCTACTTCAGTATCGGAACTGCATTCAAACACTTCTACCAAATGGATAAATCTTGATTCAACTCCCAAAACAATAATTCTGCATCAAGAACAAAACATACATGTCACAAGGAATCCAATGACACCTATATTACTATGTTTAGTCAAGACCTAAAGCTCACCCAAATTACCCAAATTTTACAATCAATTTCCTTAATTTCAAACGTAGTGTTAAGTCTTAATTTTTCCATATAACATAACTTTAATGATACTTATATTTTAAGAAGACAAAACAATTTGAAAATATGAAGATAAACTATTGTAACAACAACTAATAAGGAATTTTTTATTATGAATAACAGTAAATACTAAATTATAGTATATGTAAATACAACACATGAATTAATATATTACGTGTAACTCATAGTTTCAGGAGAGATTAGCCGCCTCTTCTTTTTCATATTTGCAAATACCGAAACTAATGATTAATTTCTACATGTTAAGCACCTACATAATTATTTGTAACCAATAGTTCCTTCTACATTAATGTTCAAGCATGTAAAAATAATTTACGTTAATGGTTGTTTATCACCATCTAGAAGTAAATTAAACAATCAACACTTCCTTGCTTCTTGAAACCACATGTCACCACCCCCACTCACTAATCCAACAATCCTTTTCCTCAAACAAACAACATTCAAAAACTTCACTAACCTGAAACGCCTCGAATTGTGCTTCAGAAATGCCCATAGTCGTAATTTTCAGATATCTCAAAATTCATGTGTGATATCAAAAATTCAGCTTCGTATTCTTTATCAAGTAGCAAAATTGGGTGGAGAATGGATATAACTCGAATTTTATAGGACCCGTAGCAAAAAATTATTTTCACAAATTTTTTAGAACCAGTAGCTATGCGCGATGGCTCTACGATGCGGACCTATAGCTGAGCAGTTTTAGTTCTTCCTTATTTTTCCTGTTTTGTCCTAGGGCATTGGAGTCATAGCCCCATACCTACTTATGCATTAAAACACCTATACATAGCCACTTTTCAGCTCTATATCACTCAAAACCCTCACAAAAATCTCTCCAAGGCTTAACTAAATATTTCATTCAAATTTCAAGGATTTCAAGCCTAACTTTGGTACTCAAGGATTCTCATCAAGCTCCAAGTTCTCTTCAAGCTCATCTCAAGAAATCCCAAGTTTGAGGTATGTGGGTTTTATTGATTGGGTCCTTTCACCCATGGAGCCCAATCTTCCTTCTTATGAAAATTACATATTTTCAAGTTGTATTATCTATGGGTATCTCTTATTATGGATTTTGATTATAAATTTTATTGGGATTTTATGAAATGTTGGTTGAATATGCATGTTTATCTATTTCAATCTTGTACTATGAATTGGTTTTGTCTATTGAAACTATGCATATTTTGAGCTATAACTAAGATCAATTATGAGATTTGATGATGGATTTCAAGATATCCTACATGAGGGTTTTACCATCTGTTGGTGGGTTGATTTACATTGAGTTTTCTCATATTATTTAACTCTCGAATTGCATGATTGTGAATTAGCATTATGAACCCACCAAGTGTTTGATAAAATGTCTTGACAAGGATTCTCAAGGTATTGATGATCTATTACATGGTTCATAAGTCAAGTGACTTTATGGTGATTAAGGGCTTGCATGTATGCATTGGATACATGAAAAGTATGTATGGTGTTGTAAGTAGACCACACCTTGGTGGGGGGTGACATGCTCAATTACCTTGTTGAGGGGGTGACATGCCCCAATCACCTTGTTGGGGGGTGACATGCCCAATGACCATGATGAGGGGCGGATACCTCGATCACCTTATGCCCAATCACCATGTTGAGGGGTGGGTACATCAATCACCTTATAAGGGTGTGACATGCCTTGAATTCTAAGTAGTAGGTCCCTTGGTCTATATTGATTACAGTGTCTTCCCACACATGTAATATATATTTTGCAAGTTATATGATTTACAAGCACGTTCTACAAAAAGCATTGATCACACAATCCATATTGATATTATACTTATCCATTGCTTATGCCTAGGCATTTTGACTATGTTGGCTTATGTCTTGTCGCATTGTATCCTACATACTTAGTACATTCAAATGTACTAACACATACTCTATGCCTACATGATGTTACCATGTAGGGACCGGAGCACCTCTCGATCATCCTCCACGTGGCTAGTTTGGTGCTTTGGAGATAAGCTTTGGTGAGTCCTCAAGTACGAGGACGCTATCTATATTACTCTTTCTATTTGATAATTCTTTATGCTGAACACTTGGTGCTACAAGGGTGAGCCTGGAAAATGTCTTGGCCCCCGCTCAACTCTTGTTAGAGGTGTTGTTTGATATTTGATATACTTATGCTATGAGCTTGACTCTTGAAAGTTTTATGACTATCAAAGACTTCCCTTAGCCCCGTTTCCCTTATCTACATATCTAGTTGTTGTTATTTTGCTTTCTCAACCAAGTATATATGATTGATATGCAAAGAGGTTTATTTGGGGTTCCTTCGGATTCCCTATCACCATGTCACGCCTCGGCCCTAGGCTTAGGCCATGACATAACTAAAGGTGGTTCAATCCCTATATATTAGGAAAGTGATCCCTACAAGTTAGAATAGATAAGTTTTGTTTCCTTATTCTTCTGTAGTTTGCTGTCAACAACTATGTATATATTCCACAATTCTACTAAATAGAAAACACCAGAGGATTCTTTCAATTATTTGATATTTCACAAGTGGTTGAGTGGAATGAAACATATTGTTCATTTTGTGTTTATTTACAATTTGCTTCTCTTTATATGTTAGGAAGTTTGGAAAGTTAGATGTAGTCATAAATACGAAGACATCAAAGCTATCCACATAACATTATCAATCTTGTCATTTAATAGATTAAAATGTTGCTACCTATCCAATTTCCTAAAGTAGTCATTTTGCAACACTGGCTAACTTTCTTTTTATATTGACAAGTTGAAGCCTGGGATCAATGTCAATTGTTTAAAGGTAAACTAATCATAGGTTACTTAGAACACTTTTGAGACTACTCAAACAACAAAGCAGACTCTAAAGCATTCCTTAAAAGGGTCAAATGATGCATCACAAATGGCTACGCCAATCTTGATGTTGAACATGATTCAGTACTTATTATTTCTAAGATCAATGATCATTGATAGTCAAGATGGGGATTAATTGAAAATTAATCAACAGTTAACTAACATTGATGTGTAGTTGTCAGGACCCAACCCTAGGGCCCTGACTGATGTCGATTAGACACCTAAACCAACGTTCCACCCCAAGTTCTATCCTTATGTATACGAAATCTACCGAAATTTCGGCAGAGTTTCCCCTGTTTTACTGACTATCCACACCTGCAGCAGCACCCAGAATAC
>JAPFFP010043872.1:0-12871 GCA_026153255.1 Solanum medicagineum
TTAGTGTTAATATGTGCATTATGTCGGTAATGGTGCCTAATCGGCACTAGTCACGGCCCCGGGGTCGGGCTGTGACAGTTGTTTGATAGCAACCTACCAGCTAAATTAGTGTAAATTGGGCCGGGATTTCTTTCCTTTTTCAAAATAGATTTAGGATTTGAACATTGATCTTGTGTGCAATTGGGCTTTTTAATGTATTTTTTTTTACATTACGAAAAAAAGAAAAATAACATTTGTAACCCAAAAAAGAAAAACTATTTACAAGCGACTATCTCTTTACTTTCATACTCCTTGTTTTTAACTATTCTCGAGTGTTTGATGATGCCATGAGAGTATATATATATATACTTTGATGGTATCAAAAAGGAAAAAAGAGTGCTTCACTGAACTGATTGATCCCATCAACATATATACATACTCTAGCGGTATCAAAGAAGAAGAGACTTATTGATACCATCAGAGTCTAGAGTTTCATAAATAAGATTGCGACTTTAATAATTTTCTCTTAATTGTTTCTTGACTATTTCGTTAAACAAAAAGTGCAATCTTATGTGATACTGATAGAGTATCAAATACTAACAGAGTGCTATAGAGGATTAAACTAAATCCTATACGATAGAACTATGATATCCTACTTTAGAATATGCCTTAACAATCAATTATTAACGAAGATTTTGATGATTTATGATTTTGCTTGGCAATAAAGAAATTATTGTTTTTAGTAAATAATGCGCAGAAGGATAACGACACTTGTGGATAGCAAAAGCTAATGTTAAAAAGGTAGAACTACTATTACCTTGTAAGTGTTTTGAGTTATAATCCTCCAGGAAATGCAAGACTTTTGCCTCTATTTGCGATTTCATAATAAATGCAATCAAGAAACTCTTCTTGAACATGCCTTCCATTTTTCGAAACATGTTAAAACCATCAAGCTATAAGTTGTTGTTGGAGAACTCGATATAAACAGAAGAAGAAATTCGAATTTCTTTTTCTCATTTTATTTAGGTAGAGCAATCTGAACACATGAAAGAAGCTACAGGGAAATGACTTCTTTTATGGTGTCCAAAATCTAGTGAAATGAATTACTATAACTTTGATCAATTACCAATAAATAAAAAGAAGAATGTAAAATATATAATAAATAGTAAAACATTACACACTATAACAAATATGATATTTAGTTATGAAATTTTTAGGTACTATATAAAATTCATCACTAATTATTCATTTTTTGTGACGAAAATATAAATTTGTAGTAAGTTTTATCGAAAAAAATTTCCCACCAAAAAGTAATCTGGCGCCATTTATGAAGTATCATTGGTGACGAATTTTAAGTAATCAGTGACACATTATTTTATCGCTAATAATATAGTGAATTTGTGACAAATTATTACTTGTCTTTAAATTAGTAACTATTTTGACACAAAAAGATTTCATCAAAAAAAAAAAAAAGTTATTGCAATAGCGACAAAGTAGAGTTCGTAGTTAAATGTTGTAAGCTTTAGCCATAAAAAATTATATTTAATTGTGACTAAGTTTTTGTTTATAATATATGCAATCAATGACGATCATTTTATCGTCTCTAATTGCCTATGATTTAGTGGCAACATATTTTTGTCACAAAATATATAGTGTTTAAATAGTGGCAATTACAATTTGTAGCTGAATAGTTTAACTATTTTCTATGAAACAAATTCATAGTTAAATATAAAATAATCTTTGGCTACACTTGTTCATGATTACAAGCAGTGGCGTACGCATGATTTTTCGTAAGAATTGTCACCCTTTAAAATAATAAAATAAAATAATATGACACCGTACTTTTAGAAAAAGTAAAATGTAAATAAATACAATTCATGTTCACTACTATACCTTTTCTAAAAAAAAAATAGTTTTTAAAAAATTATTAAAAAGAGTTTCAAGAGTTATTTTCTAAAAAATACATTCAAAATGATTTTTTAATAAATAATAATAATATTATTAAATATTTTACAGCAAATATGATATTTACCAACAAAATTATTAACTGCAAATCAAAATTCGTCATTAATTGTTCATTGTTTGTCGCAAAATATGAAATATTTTAAATAGTGATAATTTAAAGTTTGTAGGCGAATAATTTTAACACCAATAAAAGAGTTGTTATTTCGTAGTTTCCAATTCACATTTTCAAATAATGTATGACCAATTGATTTAATGAGTATACCAAACTCAGAGTTAGTTTCAAATGATAACACTGATTTAATCAACACATTTTCAAATTCAAAGCTCCACAACAAATTAAAAAATAGCTAGACTCAAATACCATCCAATAAACTAATCGGTTCAACTATCAAACAACAACATCAACCACAAATAATGGCATCCAGTATTTTTTCTAGTTGAACATTGAACTTCAAACTCGACAATATGTTCGCAGATTCTTCTTCAATCTTATCCCAAAATTTATTTTTAGATAACAATAAGGATTTAATACAGCTAAATGAACCCGATTCAAATTTCACGGAAGAAAATGAAAATAGTGACACGACAAGAAGTAATAAATTATTTTTTTCATTTTCTTAAAGTATATAATAATTTTTTAAATTAAAAAGAAGCTAAATAATTTTTAATTTTAGTTAATAGGATTTCATAGGGGTGTCAAACGGGCGGGTTGACTTGAAATTGAGGATGTTAAAATAGTTTGGAACAGAAATTGAGTTGGGTTATGACCCACCCAAACTTACTTTGGGCTCAAACGGCTTGGGTTCAAATGGGCTAAAATTCGGGTTGGGTCATGACCCGCTCAATCTCAATAATTGTCACATATTACTATTTATTTTTATAATCACAATTTGAATTTAAACTCAAAAATAAAAATAAAAAAGTTACAAATTGATATATAAATGATAGAAAATATAAAATAGATAAAAAAAAATATTTGCAAGTAAAGAGTCTTAGAACGGTTTGAAATGAATTCTTTTGATATGGGTTAAGACTTAAATGAGTTAAACCCAATTAAAATTATCTTGAGCCAAACTCATAAAATTTTACGCGGTTCATCTACATTTGAGCTTATTTTAACACCCTTAGGAGTTCATCAGCAAAAAAGGCAAATTAAATTTATTTGCTAAATGAGGAACATATATGTCAGTAATTATTTTTTTGTGAGAATTGCAAAATAAAGGGGTATGTTCATAGTTAAGTGTCTATAAGTAATATCTTTAATATACCAAGTACTTAAAAATTACTTAAAATTATTTTAAATTTTAAAATGTTCAAAATAAGTTCAATCTTAATCGACTTTAATTTCAATTCTGATAGAAGAGAAAAATTCATCTAAAATGAGAAATGAACAAGTTAGCACTTATTGATGGTTAGGTTATTAATTAGGTTGTCCTTAGAGGGTCCATACCTTAGAAAAATACATGAAATCAGTCTAGATTGCTCTATTCAGTGGCTACCTTTTTATCATATTCTTTTAAATTTATTTTATATTATACTTTTAGAAACCTTAAAATATTTAATTAAAAATAAAATAATATTTATCGCTCTATCATACAACTTAATTAAAGGTTTCACCACTTCATAAAGTAAGTTCATTACAATAAGCACCCTTAGAGAATATGAAACAAAATTTTCAATCCAACATGTTTATTTAGCCTCCTCTATTTCATTACTAGAAAATAGGAAGCCCTGCTCTGTATGGGCCCAATAATTATTATTATTTTATCTTGATTTATATGATGCTGATAGAATATTTTATATATTTTTTAAATTTCAAGTTGTTTATTATTTAGACTTAAAATAATTGATTAGGGCAATATAGTAAAATTACAGTTGAAACAGTTGAAGAAATAATTTGTTAGGGGTACTATCGTAAAATCAAGTTGGAGCAGTTGAAGGAATATAGTTAAGTCGCTGAAGCAAACACGTTAAAGTCCACGGGATATTTTGAATGGATCGAGTATAATAAAGGAGGAGATGAAGTAGACATCTCAAGCAGGCACCAAATGATTATTATTTTCTGATATCGATTTATATGACATTGATATAATATTTTATATATTTTTCAAATTTTAAGTTGTTTATTATTTAGATTTAAAATAATTGATTAGGGCTGTTGACACCCAATTTTGACCGACCTATAACCTTTTTTTTTTTGGTTGCCATTTGATTATAATAAAGTATTCTGAAAACTTTTAAATAAATGAGTTTATTTTCAACTTTTTCCAAATAATCATATACTTTAAACCCTGAACCCTGATATTTTTTAAAACTTTCAAAATTTATTCGCTGATTATTTTGCTAGTTTGTTATTATAAACTATTATTATATTTATTATTATTATCTAGTATAATATTCATTATTTTGGTATTTTTATTATTATTATTATTAATATTATTTTTAGTGTCATATAATGATTACCATCTTATTTTATTAATTTTTAATTTAAAATAATATGTTCAAATATTTTACACCATTATTTTAGTATATATTGCGTATGTTTTCTTTACGTAAAATTTGTTATTTCAAAATATTGCATATTAATGTGTGTAATATAATAATCAAATGACAAACAATTCAATTTCATCCCAATTCGTTTAATTCTTGGCCCATTTTAATCCAAATTCATTTCATTTCTAGTCGTTTCTTTAAAAATAATGTTAATTCTAGCCAAATTCCTTACTGTTTCTTTGAATTCTAGCCTAAATTGAGCCAATTTGTGGCTCAATTTTACATTTTCAACCCAATTCCTTTTTAATTGAATCCGGATCAACCCGTTCGACCTATCTCCCTAAAATCTAATCTGGACCGTTCGTTCATTGCATCCGACAGATATGATTAATTTCCTCACTATTTTCTTTTTTCAATCACATATCCTAAACCCTCATATTTTCACTTTCTTTCTTTCTCCCTCTAAGAGTATGGCCGCCGCATTTCTCTCTCTACACTATCACCGACCTCCTTTTCAGCGAGCTACCCCGTCCCCTGTTCTTCCACACTACCATGCACCGACCCCATCTCCGTTTCACCTCCACCACGGCAGCCCCTCAAACCAGTCACAAGCAAAACTCAAATCCAACCAAGAGACCCCGTCAACAACTGTCAAAACCCCAACCAAATGACCCTCTCTTGTCGCGTCACCCCTCTCCCTTTTGTTCTCCATTTTTCGACGGGTTTCGGCAACGCAACAACCCACCGGTAGAAGCCTCTCTCTGCTCTCTATTCCTTCACTCTCGCCGTCCCTTCGTCTCGTAAGAAAATCCCAGATCTCCCTTACCAACGACCCCCTCCGCAGCACCACCACTCAAACCGACAAAAACCTTGCCTGAAAACCCCAAAAAAACACCATACAACACCCAAAAATCCCTACTCAGACTCCCACCAAACTCCAGCGAAAATTGATCGGAAAATAAACTCCGACTAACGAACCAACAATTTGGTTAGAGGTCAAATTGATCAAGATGTTTTGAAAGCACTCGGGTTCGGTTTGATTTTTATTCTTTTCTTTATTGTTTACTACTTCTTGTCAGTTGAATTAGATGTTATTATGTGTTTATGTGTTCGTTATCATAGATGTTATTATGCGTTTAGAATTCGAATAAATCTAAGGATGCTGATTTCTTCTATATGTGTTTAGCTGAGATTTTTTTTTTGTTTTGGGATATTGGGATTTTGATTGTCGACCTTGCTGTAATTGATGATGTAGCATTAGGCAGAAAGAGGCGAGCTAAAATATAGTAGTTATTTAATAAAAGTGAAAGTAAAGAAGGGGTTGGGAAGGGGATAATAGGGTCTTAATTGTTGAGGAAGTTGGAATTAATTGATTGTGCTATGATTCACTTCAAATTCTCTATGAAAACATTTGATACGACTGCGAGGAGGAAGATTTTATAGAGAGAAATTGATGTCTTACAACCTAGTAAAAGAGTTCATAAGATAAATGGATCTTGACAATCTAGTTGATAATTTGATAAGAGGATATCTTGAAGGAGCCTGTTGCTGAACACCTATGACATACTGAAATACAAAATAGATAACAAAGAACGCTGAAACTTTTATCTGCATATGTTTGCTCAGTTGTTTCTAGTAACTTGGTAGAATATGGATGACACATGTATTTTTGCAGTTCTAGGTAGATTGTCCAATTCAGCCATCTGATAATCATATGTTTTAGTCATGTTTGTGAGTTTGCTTTAGGTCCTAAATTTTTATTAAGTCTTTTAGCTCTATTTGAGATTGTTGTGCTTGTAGAAAATATAGAAGCCTCTAGTACTTTTCAGTTTCTTTTCACTTTGTATAAATGTTGTCTTGAGATAAATTTAAATGGAGAAACATGATCAATAAGGATTCATATAGCCCAACTTATTTGGGACTGAACCACACTTGTTTTTGTCTTTAGTTTTGCGTGAATGACATCCATATAAACATGAACATAAATGCTACACCCAGTGTCTAAAATGGAGACCCTTCTTCAGCCACCCAAAACCAGAGAAGAGAGTAACACATCCATCAAAACAATAGTGCAACAACTTACTTTACTATAAATGGCACAACTATGCCACCAAATCCAATCAACATAGGGTTGTCAAAACCTCAGGAGGGAAGCTGATTTACCAGACTACAAACAAGAGGGCTACTGGACCTAAGTGCCCCGTTACTGGGAAGAGAATTCAAGGGATATGTTTCTTTCTTTGTGTGTTTTGCTTTGGCTTTTGTGGTAACACTGTTTTTGATGAATGCCATTGATAGATTTCGATTGATTTTTATATAAGTTCTGAGTTTTTTGGTAATGTGTTTGTGTCAGATAATAAGGTAGAGATTTAGGTAGAATTCCTATTATCTATTATGAGTATTAGATTTAACTTTGATGTATTGATTCTACACTATCCTTGAGCTGCATTTTTTTGTCAGAAACTTTATCTCTGAAGGTTGGTGTAAGGTGTGCATACACACTATCATCCCTAGACTCACTTGTGGGATTGCATTGTGCGTGTTGTGATATTGATTCTACAACATAATCTACTAATGTGTCCAAGTATCTGTTAATTTGGTGTGGATTACTCGGAGGTATGATAACTGTAAGATTTAGAGTAAATATTTGATTTAGCTTATTAGGTAGTGGCTAAGTATTTGATATTGGATTGAAATGGACATGAATACGGAGTAATAAATATGGAGGACCGATTCAACCCTCCTTATTTTGTGTTAATTTGTTATTGATTGATTGATTTGTGTTCTATTTGATTTCTTATTTACTAGAGGAATAAATTAAAAACTGAGTTTTCAGCTCTCTAGAAATGTATGGAAGTGATAATATCTTGTAACTTTGCTGAGGAATTGTTATTGTGATGGTACAGACATTTTCAATTTACAAGTATAACTATTGAGTTTCAAATATCAATCCAAATGAAAATTTTCTTGTTTATTTTCTACATCTCTTGGTAAAAAGCCTAATGATAGGTCATCTAGGGAGAAATTGAATCATAGGTAGTGTAGAAGATGATGTTCAATCATAATGGTCAAATAATTTAAGTCATATTTGGCTTTACATATTCACAATCTCATATTAACCTTTTGTGTTTGTGATTTCTATATTCTTTGTGTTTACATGGCAGCTTTTCCCCTGAATAATAACATGTAATTTGCTGATAGATTATCTTAATGACTCTTGATAACATGATGTAATTATGTGAAATATAACTTAATATGTATATTTTTCAATATAGAGAAATTGATCTAGTTAATGTGAGGGTTTTCGGGAAACAACCTCTCTATCTCGATGAGGTAGTGGTAAGGTCTGCGTACATTGTACCCTCCCCAGACCCCACTTGTGAGATTTCACTGGATATGTTGTTATTGTTGTTATAGTATCTAAAATGGGTAATCAACATTTCGTACCTGTTTTAATAGTCTTTTTTACTGATATATTTGTTTAGGATCAAAGAACACTGAGTGAAGAGACATCTGATTGCTCTTTTAATGGCCAGGACATTTAAAGATGCCCATCCTTGAGTAACATCAGCAAGCCAGCAAACTTTTCTCTCTTTTCTGCTCTGAACTTTCCCACTTCTATAAGTTATTGTTTCTTAATCTTATAGTTGGTGGTTCAAGTGATATGGTTATCCATGTGCTGTTAAAGATCTTTATTTGTGTTTTTTAATTTTAATTTAATTTTAGAGAAAACGTGATCATTATCTTGCATTTGTGGTGGTTGTCTTGCAGAAAATTTTCTGAGAGGAGTTTGTGTTTGTTGTGGAAGTTGGACTAAAAAAGGGGTGTCGACCTATGACCACAATATGATGATTTTAACTGGAAGAACTTCCTAAATAAACTTGAAATGTAGGCCTCATGGTAGAAAAGGTGCTGATGCTTAACACACTAGCTTTTCAAATGGAACTTTGACTAGAGTTTGCTATCTTGGTATGTTTGCTCAACACGGGTCATGACCTTTCCATTATTATATTATATATTATTATTATTTTTGGATGTTCAACCACATAGCGTTTTAAAGATTCAAAATATTACATCAACAAATAAGAAGCGGGTAAAGATTTAAGCTTTAAGGCTTATTCCACGTCTTATAAGTGTCCTATGATTTTCTATTTTTAATGAGTACTGTTAATTAGACATGAGATTTACTGGGAAACTTATTATTGAAGTTGTGTTTAACTTCTCTTCGTTTTCTTTATGCAGGAGCCGTGTAACAATAATTTTGAGCGTGCTATCAATCAGGTTAGAAATAATAGCTCATTTTTTTCTCACTTCAAACAAGTGGAAGGATTCACAAGATAGGAGAAAAATGCAATGGTTAAATTACATTGAATTTTTTATACTAACAATTTAATCATAGAACATTATCTTGTCATAAATTGAATATATTTGGAATATAATATAGTCCTTGTCCTAAAATTGTGTTCTGATCAATAATATAATTCAATTTTTGATTCTGAATTGAATTTGTATTTAAGCACAAATATTGTCACTAATTATGACGACAATTTTATTGTCACTAATTATGACGACAATTTTTATAATCACTAAATTGTCACTAACAATATTTATTTTAGTGACGACCCGATAAGTTTCAACCACAAAATTGTAAGCCATTCTTTTACAATTAAAATTGTCACTAATTTATACATTTAGCGGCAAAATATATTTTTGTGTATAAAAGAATGTCTTTAGTTACGAAACTAATTTTTTTTAACTACGAAATATATGTAATTTTGGAGACAATTCACGTCGTCACTAATTGAATTAAAAAATTAGTGACGAGGTAGTTTTGTCACTATTAATAATTTTTTTAATGACAAAATTATACAATCAACTACAAAAAAATTATACTTTTTATGACAAATATATTTGTCACAAGTATTGACACAATTAGGGACAATTTTACTTTTCGTAGTTAATATAATCTTTTTGGCGACGACACACTAAATCGTCTTTGTATACTTTTAGCGACCCACTTTTAGAGACGATTGATTGACAAAATTTTTTTCATCACACAAGATCTCAAGTGACGAAATATGATTAATTAGTTACAAAATTATTCGTATCTTATAATCAAATTTGTTGTAGTGACAGTCAGACTAAACTGTTAAGGTCACTATTAATTGTTAAAATACATATGAAACTCTTACTTTGTCAGGAGCTTTACGCTCTAATTATCAATTGTTTCTTTGTTACTATTTGAACTATTATCATCTATACATTAAATAGTATATCTCGAGGCGATAAGACCAGCTATCAATTATTTTCTTTTTTTACTTGAAATATGTGATCTACTCAACTAGATTTGTTTTAATATATAAATAATAGTTGTTCTAAAAAAATAATTAATGATAATTGATAATTAAAATATGAAATTTGAAAAAAATAATAATTAAATATTTTTTCTACAACAAATCTAGCAAAATTGGACTTCATAATTATATATATGTGTATTTACATTATATTATTATAGTTTGAAAAAAATTACTGTATAATTTATAGCTCTAGATAGAATTTTATTGTTATTTTCTCTCTCAGCTCTTTCTCTCTCACACTTCTCTCCTCTCTCCTCTCTTTCTCTCTCTGCAATTTTTTGTCAGATGTACAATTATATATGTATACTAGCTACATATACAATTATTTTGACAGATATACATAGTCAAAGCATCATATATACATATATAATTCACCTCTTTCTGTTCTCTGCCTTCTCTCGCTTGCCTCTCTCCTCCCTCTCACGATCTCGCTCGCCTGTCTCCTCCCTATCTCTATCTCGCTTGCTAAATATGCAAATATGTATGTATATTAGTTACACACATATAATTATTTGACAGATATACACATATAATTTGATAAATATACATAAACAATTCGCCTCACTCCCCCTCTCTCGATCTTGCTCGCCTCTCTCCTTCCTTCCAGGTCACATAGTTGAGATTATGCCGTGTAATTATGTAAAATATAACTATTTGACCATATTATTTCCATCAATCTCGGATGGAGCCAAAGATTGACTATTTTTTGGCTTTGGAGTATGATGGAATAAAGCAAAATGGCTAAATAAACTATCTGCGCTTCTTTCGTTTGTGAAGTAGCAGTTAGTCAATGCAACTTTCGACGCTCCTCATGGGTCATCTGGAAACAACCGCTTTATGTTTTTAAACATAGGGGTTAGGCTGCGTACATCCGACCCCCCCTCACCCCGCAATGAGCGGGAGTCTTTTGAGGCACTGGGGTATGTTGTTGTTTTATAAAGTAGTTGACATTGGTTTAGTTTGGGTTTTCTTCCATGATGGAATTGTGAGGATTAGCACATAAGTCTATCAAGTTCTTGATCTAAAGGAAAATTTGATCTCCCAAGGTACTTTGGACAAATAAGGATTCAAGTAAATGAGTGAAGAAGGAACCCTGAAAGCGATAAATGGGTCCTCAGTTATGATGAAGGCCAAGCTGGAGGGTGGCCTCTAGATACTAGCATCGAAGCACAATTGGCTCTAGTAATACATCTATAGTGCAATTATTTGAAGATGACAAGGCAAGATTATGGCACAAAAGACTAGGTCATACGAGTGCATAAGGACTAGATATGTTGAGCAAACACAACCTTTTGAATGGTGCTAAGATCAACACACTTGAATTTTGTGTGCACTATATCCAAGGGAAGCAATAGAAGGTCAACTCAGTAACTAGAAGCATAAGAAAGAGGGGTGGCAAACTACATCCATTTAGATTTGTGGGGTCCTTCTAAGTTTCCATCAAAGGAAGGAAAGAGGTATCTTCTCACATTCATTGATGATTTTCCATGAAAGGTTTGGATGTGGTTCTTAAAGGCAAAAAGTGTTGATTTAGAAGCATTTAAAGAATGGAAAATTTTAGTTGAGAATAAAATGGATAGAAAATCAAATATCTTCACACAAATAACGTCTTGGAGTTTTGTATTGAAGAGTTCAATAATTTTTGGTGGCATCAACTTTGCTTTTCCAAGACTTAGGAAGTATCCTAATGACCATACAGACCTGTTTGCTTGTACTGATGGGCTCTCCCAAGCACTTGAGCTCATTAGTTATTAAGGTGAGCCTAGTATATGTCATGACCCAAGCCTAACCCTGGATGTGACACGGCGAATGGGGAACCCAAAGGGACCCCAATCAAGCCAATTTACTTGTCATAACACATCCTTGGTTGCAAAAGCATACAAAAGACATATATATTAAACAAGGACAATGAGGCTAAGGGAAAATCTTGCCAAAGCAACAACATTACCAAAACAAGGAGTCACAACTCATATCATACATGCACACTTGTCCAATATACACCTCTAAGTACATAGATAGAGCTGGGCCAAGACAGAGCTATCGAGCTCACCCTCATAGTCAATACAACATAAGATAGTATCTTAATACATAGATAATAGCAACATAAGTTAAAGTCCCCAAAATGGAGGACTCACCAACAAGCTTGGAACAGCACCGCCAAGCCACGTGGAGGAGGGTGATCAACTCAGTCACCGATTCCTACATGGTGATATCATGTAGGCAAGAGTATGTGTTAGTAGGTTTGAATGTACTAAGTATGTGGGATGCAATGCAACAAGGAATAGACATCATAATCAAAATGCGTAACAATAGACAATAGGCATAATATAGTAATATGGCATGTATGATCGATGCTAAAGTAAAACATGCTTGAGTAAATCATGCTCATATAAAATATCATATGTGAAGAAGAGACCAATCTAGCTTTCCAACCTTTGTTGATGATGGTCACACCCCAATCATCCTAGGTGGCAAGGATTAAACCCCTCACACTTTTGATGATGGTCACACCACAATCATCTTAGGTGGCAAGGAATAACCCCTCACATGGTTGATGATGGTCAAACCCCAATCATCCTAGGTGGCAAGGAATAAACCCCTCACATGGTTGATGATGGTCACACCCCAATAATCCTAGGTGGTGAAGTATAAACCCCTCACATTGTTGGTGATGGTCACACCCCAATCATCCTAGGTGTTGAAGTATAAAGCCCTCACATAGTTGATGAGTACAAAGCCCCAACTCGGTTGAGTATGGTCTAATGCAACACTTATATAGAAATAATCATATACATAAGCTCATTTAATCATTACAACATCATTCATATCATATCTCATGCTTTAGACCTTCAATTTCTCAAGAAATCATAACCAAACATTTTATCAAACACTTGGTGGGTGTACAATGGGGGTAAAAGAGCATGCGAGTAAGACATGAAATCATGCAGGAAAATCTATTTTAAAACCATCAATCAACACCTTGCAATACCCCCAAGACAGCCACATCAAAACCTCTCATCAAAACTTACAATAGATCCAAGATATATAGCTCACAACATAGCAAAATAGTCACAACT
>JAPFFP010043873.1:0-12870 GCA_026153255.1 Solanum medicagineum
CAGGTTTCCCCGGGAAAAGGCCTATACACATGTAAGTTCCAAGCCCCTTCAAATAGCCCAGTAACTCCCTCTCTTTTCCCAATGTGGGATTCGCCTAAGTGAGCTACAGGCGTTACGTATCGCCGTCCCTGGGCGAAGTTGAGGGAGGAGAAGTTGTATGCTAAATATGAATTGGTTGAGGGTGGTGTTGCAAATCTTGAGGGAGGAGAAGTTGTATGCTAAATATGAATTAGTTTAGGTTCAAAGAGGTTGCATTTTTGGAAGATATGGTGTTGGGTGATGGTATTAATATGGATCCTAAGAAGATGGACGTAATTAGAAATTGGCCTAGACCTTTCACACCATCGGACATTAGGAGTTTCTTGGGTTTGGCGGGTTATTACTGAAGGTTTGTAAGTGGTTTCTCTTTTATTACTTCCGCTATGACTAGGTTGACCCAAAAGAAGGAAAAGTTTGTTTGGACCGTGTCTCTACCGGAATGGTTGGAAGAATTTGTAGTATATTGTGATGCCTCAAAAATTGGTTTGGGGTGTGTTTTGATGAAAAATGGTAAGGTGATAGCATATGCCTCTAGACAACTTAAGGTGCATGAAAACAATTATCCCACCCATGATCTTGAATTAGCGGCTATGGTATTTGCTTTGAAAATTTGGCGTCACTAATTGTATAGGGTCCATGTTGATGTGGTTACCGATCATAAGAGTCTCCAATATGTGTTCACCCAAAAAGATCTTAACTGGAGAAAAAGAAGATGGTTAGAGTTCCTTAAGGATTATGACATGAGTGTGCATTATCATCATGGTAAAGCTAATGTTGTGGCCGATGCTCTAAGTAGAGTGTCCATGGGGAGTTTGGCTCATATTGATGATAGTGGCAAGGGGGTTGCTAGAGATGTTCACCGGTTGGCTAGGTTGGGGGTTAGGTTTAATGAAGTTGAAAATTGTGGTGTGGTGGTTGTTCATGGTTCTGAATCTTCTTTGATTAAGGAGGTAAAGTAAAAATAAGACCTTGAAGTTACTTTGCTAGAGTTAGAGGGCTTGGTAAAAGATGGTAAAGTGTAGGTTTTCCCCAACGGGGAGATGGTGTGGTTAGGTACCAAGGTAGATTGTTTATGCCTAATGTTGATAATTTGTGAAAGTTGATTTTAGAGGAAGCTCATAATTTGTCCTACTCTATTCACCCTGGTTCTACAAAGATGTATAGGAACTTGAGAGAGGTGTACTGGTGGGTGTGGTATGAAGAGAGATATTTCCAAGTTCATATTCGGGTGTCACAATTATCAACAAGCTAAAGTCGAACATCAAAGGTTGGGTGGCCTAGCCTAAGACATAGAGATTTCTACTTGGAAGTGGAAAGAGATTAACATGGATTTCATGGTTGGGTTGCCCAAGACTAGGAAACACTTTGACTCAATTTGGGTTGTGGTTGATGGAATGAGAAAGTCAGCTCATTTCCTATCGATTAAGACCACTTATGATGCCAAAGATTATGCTAAATTGTATATTCATGAGTTGGTTAGACCGCATAGGGTGACTTTGTCTATTATTTCAAGTCATCGTGCTCAATTCGCTTCATATTTTTGGAGGTCTTTCCAAAGGGGTCTTGGTACCAAGGTTAAGCATAGCACGACTTTTCATCCTCAAATGGATGGCCAAGTCGAGAGGACCATCCAAACTCTTGAGGATATTCTTAGGGCATGTGTTTTGGAGTTTAGGTGTAGCTGGGATGAACATCTTCCACTTATAGAGATTGCTTACAGCAATAGCTACAACAAGCATTGATATGGCTCCCTTTGAAGCCCTTTATGGTAGGCGATATAGATCCCCGGTTGGGTGGTTTGAAGTAGGGTATATCACTTCGCTATGTCCGAATCTAGTCATTGAGGCCTTGGAGAAGGTGTGGTCGATAAGGGAGAGATTGAAAACAACCCAAAGTAGACAAAAATCAAATTTTGATGTGTGAAGGAGAGAATTTGTAAGAAATGTAAGTTGAGCCCGTGATTTGTAGGGGCTTATAGAATTTTGAGAAGAGTTGGTAAGGTTGCTTATGAATTGGAATTGACCATGGAAATGGACATAGCTTGCCCACTCTTCCATATATCCATATTGAGAAAGTGTGTTGGTGACCCAAGTGTTATAGTGCCCTTAGGTGTTGTAGTTGTTGTAGAAGATCATTTGACCTATGAGGACGTCCCAGTTGAGATATTAGATAGGCAAGTGAAGAGGTTGACAAACAAAGATGTAGCTTCCGTCAAGGTCCTTTGGAGGAATCAACAAGTTGAAAGAGCCATATGGGAAGTCGAGGAGGACATGAGAAAGTGATATCAATATATCTTCCATTCTACTCAAGCCGAAGGTAATAGTTAAGTCCCATATATGATATCAAGTCCTGAGTTTTAGCCCTCATATCATGTTGCATGCATTCATATTTATGGTAACAAGTTTATGGTGATTTTGGCATTCATATTGAGATTTTCGAAAATGATGTTTAAGTATAATTGTTGCATTCATATTGGGTTGAAATCTTCATGATTACATCTCTTATATATGTTTCTTTGACATTTCGGGGACAAATGTTCCCAACGGGGATATATTAAATCTCCCCAAAAATGTGCTACAGAAATGGTCATAATCGTATATTCCATATATGTCAAAATTCGTGCGTAATATCGAATATCCGACTTCATATTCTTAATCTGGAGGAAATATTGAGTGGAAAATGGATATAACTCGGATTTTAGAAAAATCGTAGCGAAAAATATTTTTCATAAATTTTTTTAAACTAGTGACGGTGCACGATGTGCCGGAGACGTGACCCATCGTGGAGGAGTATTAGCACTTCCTTAATATTTTGTTTCGTCATAAGGGAATTGGGGTCATGGCCCCATGCCCATTTACAAGAGATCTTTGAAACAATGTTTTTAATGTAATGTTGCATTCTTGTTGGATTGATTTGTTTATGATCACTCTTGTCTTGTATTCTATTCAAGCTCATGATGAAACATCAAGTCCTTTTGATGATTCCATGTCTCATATTCCAGTCCCTATGTCATTCATCTTTAAGTTGGCAAGTTTAAGATGATTTTACACTTATGTTGGATCTTCGAAACGATGTTTTTAATGTAATGTTGCATTCTTGTTGGGATGATTTGTTGATGATCACTCTTGTCTTGTACGTTCCTTTGACAGTCGGGGACGAATGTTCCCAAGGGGGATATATTGTAACGACTGCAAAAAGTGCCCGAAAATGTGCTTTGGAAGTACCCGGAATTGTGATTTCCATATATATAAAAATCTGTTCGTTGTTTCGAAAATCTGACTTCATATTCTTTTTCAGGGGGTCAAATTGAGTGGGAAATGGGTCTAACCCAAATTTTAGAGCAATCGTATTAAAATCCCAATATCACAAACAATGCTATTTAGGAGGGTCAACTTTGAAGGGGCATATCTCTTAGCACACAACGAACTGGGTGGCCCACACATATCAAATTAAAGCCCTTTGCATTAGCTTTCCTATGCACTTGGTTTCACCTCATTCCGAGTTTGGATGATGGATTTACGCCCATATTTGTGTAGAAAATGCAGATTCCAGCTTGGATTTTAGCATTGCGGAGTTATTTTTAGTACCTTTTTTAATTGTTTCGGTCCAAGACTTTTAAGTCTTGGGGATAAGGGTTCACTCACTTGAAGATACATATAAGTAGTCTTGTTTCACCCTCATATCATTCTAAACATTTCCCATACTCACTCAAATATAGACTCATATTTCACTCTAAATTCAAGTCCCAAACTCAAGAACAATCTTAAGGTTTTCATAAAGGATCTCATTCTAACTTCAAGTGTTCATTTCCAATAATCTTCAAGAGTTCTCCAAAGTCAAGGTATGTGGTGTTCAACCATTGGGCCCTTTCAGCCATGGTGCGTAAGTCTCCTTTTTACTAATATTGCATGATTTAAAGTCTATTTTACATGTGGGTCTTGTATATTGAGAAATTTATTGCACAATGATTTAATATCATAAAAGTATGGTTGTTTTATCATGTTTCGAGCTCTAAACCTTGGATCTAATATTAGATTTGATAAGGGGTTTTGATGTGAATGTGTGTTGCAAGGTGTTGTATGATAGTTTTATAACAAATTTTCTTGCATGATTTCACTTCTAAATGCATGGTCTTTAACCCCTATTACAACCCCCAAGTGTTTGATAAAATGTCTGGCTAGGGTTTTTTGTGGTAATGAAGGTCGAAAGCATGGGATATGATATGGTTGACTATATGATAATAAAATGAGCTTATGTATATGATGAATTTTATAAGAAGTGTTGCATTAGATCATATGATGAATCTTATATAAAGGGTAAAACCCGACCATGCCCAATCCGGGGGGTCTAAGCACACGGACATCCTAGATGGGAGTTAGTACTCATCAACCTAGATGAGGGTTAGTACTCGTCCACGTTGGTGGTAGGGCGGCATTGCCACCAACCTAGATGAGGCTTAGTACTCATCCACCTATTGATGGGGCGACATCACCACTAACCTGGATCAGGGTTAGTACTCATCAACCTAGATGAGGGTTAGTACGCATCCACCTTGGTAATGGGGTAGCATTATCACCATCCTAGATGAGGGTTAGTACACATCCACCTAAGTGATGGGGCGACATCACCACTAAACCACCCAAGAGTTGTACATTTGGAAGTCTAGCTTGGTCTCCTCTACACATATGATATCTTATATGAGCATGAGTTACTTAAGCATGTTTTACTTACGCATTTAACATACATGCCATTTTGCTATACTATGCCTATTATCTATTGTACGCATTTTGATTATGAAGCCTATCTATTGTTGCATTGCATCTCACATACTTAGTACATTCAAACGTAGTAACATATACTCTATGTCTACGTGATGTTACCATGTAGGAATTGGAGCTCCTATTGATTCTTCTTGTCGCTAGACGGATTGTTCAAGTTAGCCTTTGGTGAGTCCTCCATTCCGAGGACAATGACTATTCTCTTATACGATGTCCTAAGATTATCTTTCTTTTATGTATGTATTAACTATGAAGGTGATTTTGGTTGCTTGTCTTAGGCCCCGCTCTTATCTATGTAGTAGAGGTGTTGTTGGACATGTTATGTATTATGCTTGAGCTTTAACTCACCTATGATACTCAAGCTATTTAGTTATAAATCTCTTTCTCCCTTAGTCCAAATTCCCCTTGTTTATGTTTCATACGTTGGTTTACATTGCTTCCGCGACCAAGGATGTGTAATGATATGCTATGAGGCCTGTTTGGGGTCCCTTTGGGTTCCCCATTTGCCGGTCATGTCTAGGCCCTAGGCTTGGGTCGTGACATCGGAAGTACCCAGAATCGTGATTTCCATATATCTAAAATTTCATTTGTTATTTTAAGAATTTTACTTGATATTCCTGTTTAGGGGGCCAAATTGAGTGGGAAATGGGTCTTACCCTAATTTTAGAGCAATCGTATCAAAATCTAAAAATCGAAAAGAACGTGGTTTAGGAGGGTCAACATTGAAGGGGAATATATCTTAGCACACAAAGAACTGGATGGCCCATGACATACCAAATTAAAGCCCTTTGAATTAGCTTTCTAAGCACTTGGTTTCTCCTCATTCAGAGTTCAAATGAAGGATTTATGGCCATTTTCGTAGAACTCTTTTATGCAGAAAATGCAGATTCCTATGGGGTTTTTACGGTGCCTCCGCGACACGCCCTTGTTGTTTTGGGTGCCTGTTTTAATTTTATCGGTCAAAGACTTATAAGTCTTAGGCCTTAGGGTTCCCACACTTGATAATACATATACATAGCCTTATTTCACCATCATATCGTCCTTAACATTCCCCAGTATCCGCTCAAACATTTAGACTCATATTTCACCCTAAATTCAAGTGGCAAACTCAAGACCAATCTTAAGGATTTCATCAAGGATCTCATTCAATCATCAAGTCTCTATTTCCAATCTTCTTCAAGGGTTCTCCAAAGTCAAGGTATATGGTGTTGAACCATTAAGTCCTTTCACCAATGGTGCCTAAGCCTCCTTTTTACTAATATTGCATGATTTAAAGTTGATTTTATATATGGGTCTTGTATATTGAGAAATTTACTGCACAGTGATTTTGGTTCATGAAAGTACGACTTTTTTAGCATGTTTGAGATCTAAATCTTGGATCTAATGTTGGATTTGATGAGGGGTTTTTATGTGAATTTCTTGGGTGTGTTGTAAGGTGTTGATTGATGGTTTTACGACAGATTTTCTTGCAGCATTTCATCTGCAAATCGCATGATCTTTTACCCCCATTACACCCCCCAAGTGTTGATAAAATGTCCAACTATGGTTTCTTAAGGAATTGAAGGTCCAATGCATGTATTATTAGTTGAACAGTGTTATGATAATTATATGATGATGAAATGATGATGGAATTGTGATGAAACAATGGTATGCATATTATGTGTAATGATGAGAAAAAATGAAGGTATATGATGACTTTTGATTATCAAATAAGATTATCTATATGATAAATCCTATATAAAGTTTTACACTCGGGTGATGGGTGCTATCATCACTAATCTTGTTGAGGCGTTGAATCTCGCACACTAGAGATATGGGTGCTTTCATCGCTATCCTACCAAGGGTTTTGTACTTTGGACATCTAGCATACTAGAGTGATGGTGCTATCATCACTACCCTTGATGAGGGGTTTGCATCACACATACTAGGCTGATGGGTTCTATCATCACTATCCTACCAGGGGGTTTGTATTTTGGACATGTAGAACACTAGGGTGATGAGTGCTATCATCACTAACCTTGATTAGGAGTTTGTAATTCACACACTAGTGTTATAAGTGCTATTATCACTGAATATGATGAGGTGTTTGTACCTCATACACTAGGGTGATGGGTGCTATCATCACTAACCTACCAAGGTGTTTATACTTTGGAAATTCAGTTTGGTCTCTTCTACACATGATATCCTATATGAGTATGGGTTACTTAAACAAGTTTTACTTATGCATTGATCATACATGTCATATTGCTATATCATGCTGATTATCTATTGTTATTATGTTGATTATGAGGCTTATCTCTTCTTGCATTGCATCTCACATACTTAGTACATTCAAACGTACTAATGCATACTCTATGCCTACATGATGTTATCATGTAGGAGCAAGAGCTCTTATTGATTCTTTTTGTGGCAGGATGGATTATTCATGTTAGCCTTTGGTGAGTCCTTCATTCCGGGGTCAAAGACTATTCACTTATACTCTTTTCTGAGACTATATTTCTTTTATGTATGTAGTAACTATGAGGGTGAGCCCGATTAGTTATCTTGACCCCAACTCTTATCTTTGTGGTAGACGTGTTGTTGGACATGTTATGTATTATGCTTGAGCTTTGACTCACTTATGATATTCAAGCTATTTAAGTATAAATCTCTCTCTCTCCCTTAGTCCCAAATCCCCTTGTTTATATTTCTTACGTTGCTTTACATTGCTTGTGCGACCAAGGATGTGTAATGATATGCTATGAGTCTTATTTGGGGTCCCTTTTGGTTCCCCATTCGATGGTCACGTCTAGGCCCTAGGCTTTGGTTGTGACAAAGATGGTATCAGAGCACTAGGTTGATAGATCCTCGAAGTCCAACATACCGCATCGATTAGAGACTTATTCATTATTCTTTTGTGCACCATAACTATGAGTAGGAGGCTATGAGACATTTTAGAAAATATATCCCGTCATCATGGTCTATGTCGTGCTTTAGAAGCACGATAGGACTTTCCCCTCTAATGAATGTTCTTTGCTCTTTTATTTGGTCATTGTGCTTCAAGGAGGAAGGTGAAGGAAGGTAAGTAGAAGGTTTTGATTTTGATGGGTCCGTGTTTCACGTTTCTTCTCTATTAGTTGATGGTGGGGCTTTTTGTGTGCCCAAGTAGTTGTGTAGGTCTTTGGTGTCTATTCTCTTAGTTGTATATATTGTTGCTAAAATGTTCATAGGTGTTGATTCGGGTTTGTATTGCATTAGGTCTTGTTTTGTTACTTGTTGGGTTTGATGTGGTGGATTTTGATGTTGTACTCGGGATGGAATAGCTACATGCATATGTATTTCCTTTGTGGTATGAACCGTAGAGTTAGAATCCAACCCTTAATAAGTCCGTCTTTGAGTGGGGGCTTGATAGATGGTAGAAAGGGAGGTAGGTCCATTTCTTGTCATAAGGTACAATTGGTCTCTAGGGAGTTGCATTTGTCATCTTGTGAGAAATGGAGGTGTTGAACCTAAGTTTCCTTGTCTATATAATTGTTGTTGGTGGTGGATTAGGCTTTGAATGTCCTTTCCGATATTTTGAATTTTGGGGTAGTGTTGTTTGTTTTGAATAGTACATCGATTATGCCTATAAGTCTCATGAATAAGATCTCTATTCCTTACCCTAAAAGGTTTATGGTGGTTTTGGTGATGATAATGTGGTTTGTTCCCTAATGAGGTAGTGCATGTGAATCATTTGAGGGTTGTATTACAAGTTTAAGGAAGAAGGTTGGGTGCTAGTAGGAGAGATGGGAATTTTGGTGGTAAGAGGTTCCCTTCCTAGGTTGCATGGTGCCCGGTGATGGTATTAAGGTGGAATTTAGTAAGATAAAGGTGATTAGGTGGTGGCCTAGACCTTCACTTCCTCTGGTATTAGGAGCCTCTTGGGTTTAACGGGCTATTATCGGAGATTGTGAGTAGGTTCTCTTCTATTGTTGCTCCTACGACTTAGTTGACCCTATGTAAGGCCACATTGTGACCGACATTTTGAGTAGGGTAATTTGATATGTCCGGGAGTTGCTATTTCTTGTGTTATTCCTTGGTGCTAGTAGGATTCATGTCTATGTGGGTTGATGCTTGATCCCTTCCAATCATGGAGACCCAAAATTATTTTCAAGAAAACCTACATGGATTTTACTTATTTTAATATGGAATTTGAATATTATGATTCCTAAAATTCTATTGATGCATGGGTAGTGTTTATTTGATGATTTTAATGTGATTTAGGCCTTTATATGAGGATTTACCTGAGGTTTATGAACTTATAAATATGCATGTTCCCCTTTTGAATTATTTATGCATGATAGATTGCACTATGGATTTAAATATGGAATTAATTATGTTTTCACTTTAACTTCATATTATAAATCTTGATTTTTAAATGTAGTCTTAATTACACGTGTCATTTCCTCATTGTTCATAGCATATGCATTCATGTACATGGATTATTTTGAAATTATGTTATAGGTAAGACTAATTTCGTTTTATGGTATGATTTTGATAAAAGGTTGGTTATGACAATATTGTGATCACATATATGTCTTTGATTTTGGCTTTTTAAGCATTTTGGGTGCTTGCACCACTTTTTATATGAAAGGGATATTCCTATGAGTATTATGAATATGAAATTATAATTTTAGTATTTGACCCAAAGTTATGAATTATTATGACTGGTGTTTGGCTTTTAAGCCCAATTGTGCATTAAAATGATTTGGAATATGACTATTGCCTCTTTGAAAGTGTGTACATGCATATTATAAGTATTCTTGTAGGATGACGACTTAGCTTATTGTGTTGAGAGTCTTGGGGTAGTTTGGGCTACTTGCATAGCATGTTTCTAATGAGTGTAGAACCCGTAAGGTTGTAATATGATGGGTAAGGATGGTCGTTCTATTTAGTAAACTACGATGGGTTAGTCGATTCTCTAAGACTGATCTTTGGTTTGGGTTTTGTCCCAATGTGAGGAGGAGGGCAGGTGATATCCCTAAGTGCCTTTTTAGACTAGGAGTGAGCATTTTTAATATTTGGTAGAGTTGTTTGGTTGGCTTATGCATTGGTTGTGTTTATGGTTTTCATGAATAGGGTCTTAAAACCCTACCTTGATATGTTTGTGGTGGTCTCTAGTAATGAGGTATTGATTTGTTTAGAGCTTGTGAATTATTTGGGGGTAGTGTTGCAAGTCTTGGATGATGAGGGGATTGGTTGCTAAATATGATATGTGTGAGTTGAGGATAACAAGAAGGCTGTTAGAAATCCTTAGGGATTATGGTATGTGTGTGCATTGGTTTTTCCGGTAAGGCTAGTGTTGTGATTGGTGCTTGGTCAAGACTCTCTAGTTTATGGCCGCTTAGGTAGCCTAGTGTCTATTGATAATGGTGGTAAAGAGATGCCTAGTAGAGTCCATTGGTCAGCTAGATAGGGAGTTAGGTTGAAGGAAGTTGAGAATGGTAGTATAGTGTTCTTGATGGTTCCAAATCTTTTTGGGTTAAGAGGACTAGATTAGGCAAGGCCTTGATTTCCGCCTTATTAGAGTTGGATGTTTTGGGTAAGAGAATGATAGAGTGGAGGTTGTCTCCTAAGGGGGAGATGGTGGTTATGGTACCAACTGGGTTAGGTGTATTTAAGATTGACAATTGAGTTGAGGATTATGAGTCCTTATAAAGCGTAGAGGGAGGTTGATAAGGGTGCATAAGTTTGGGGATTGCCTATGGATAGGGGTTTGGTTAGTCCAGTTCTTCATGCTTTCAGCTTGATAGGATGTTTGGGTAACTCTAGTGTTATAGAACTCCTTGAGATTATGGGTGATTTGGAGGATAAGTTGGCTTAGACGAAGGTCCCGGTGGAGGTATTGGATGGATGAGTGGAGAAGTTGATTGATGAGGATGTAGTGTTCGTCAAGACCCTTTGGAAGAGTCGTCTATTCGCATGTGTTTCTCAAGGAGCCGGTGCGGGCATGGAGAGAGCAATATCCGTACTTCTTTCATTCTATTCAAGCTTATGGTGACATGTCAATTCCTTTCTATGACTCCAAGTCCTATGTTTTAGCCCTATGTCATTCACATCCATCGACGATTAAGTTGGCAAGTTTATAATGGTTTTACCCTTATATTGAGATTTTGAAAATGGTGTTCTAATTGTAGTGTTGCATTCTTATTGGGGCTGATTTGTTCATGATCACTCATCTGACATACGTTTCGTTTACATTCGAGGACGAATGTTGCCAAGGAGGAGATATTGTAACGACCCCAAAAAGTGCCCAAATATTTGCCTCAAAAGTATCCGGAATCGTGATTTCCATATATCTAAAAATCCGTTCATTATTTCAAAAATCTGACTTCATATTCTTGTTCAAGTTTTCAAATTGAGTGGGAAATGGGTATAACCTAAAGTTTAAAGTAACCGTATAAAAATCTGAAAATCGCAAACAACACAATTTAAGAGGGTCAGATTTGAAGGGGCATATCTCTTAGTACACAAAGAACTGGGTTTCCCATGACCTACCAAATTAGATCCGTTTGAATTAGCTTTATTCCAAGTTTTTAGTATTTAAGCCCATCTTCGTAGAACTCGTTTTTCCAGAAAATGCAGATTCTAGTGGGGTTTTGGCATCGCCTCCATGATGTGCCCCTATTGTTTTTTGTGCCGGTTTTAATTGTTTCGGTCCAAGACTTATAGGTCTTGGGCCTAAGGGTTCCCACACTTGAAAATACATATGCCTAGCCCTATTGCACCATCATATTATCCGTAACATTTCCTAATATCCTCTCAAGCACTTAGACTCATATTTCACCCTAAATTCAAGTCCCAAACTCAAGACCAATCTTAAGGATTTCATCAAGGATCTCATTCAAGCTTCAAGTCTCCATTTTCAATCTTCTTTAAGGGTTCTCCAAAGCTAAGGCATGTGGTGTTGAACCATTTGGTCTTTTTGCACATGGTGCCTAAGCCTCCTTTTTAATAATATTGCATGATTTAATGTTTATTTTACATATAGATCTTGTATATTAAAAATTTACTACACAGTGATTTTAGTTCATGAAAGTATGGTTGTTTTAGCATGTTTTGAGCTCTAAATCTTGGATCTAATGTTTGATTTGATGAGTGGTTTTAAGGTGAATGTCTTGTGGGTGTTGCAAGGTGTTGATTGATGGTTTTACTACAAACTTTGTTGCATGAATTCATCTCCAAATCACATGGTCTTTTACCCCTATTACACCCCGCCAAGTGTTTGACGAAATGTCCAACTAGGGTTTCTTGAGGAATTGAAGGTCCAATGCATGTCTTATGAGTTGAATAGTGTTATGATGATTATACGATGATTAAATGATGATGGAATGGTGATGAAACAATGGTATGCATATGATGTATGATGATGAGAGGAAATGTAGGTATATGATGACTTTTGATGATAAAATGAACTTATGTGTATGATAAATCCTATATAAAGTGTTACACTAGGATTATGGGTGCTATCTTCACTAACCTTGATGAGGGATTTGTACCTCACACACTAGCGTGATGGGTGCTATCATTACTAACCTACCTTTGTACTTTGGACATGTAGCACACTAGGGTGATGGGTGCTATCATCACTAACCTTAATGAGGGGTTTGTACCTCACACAGTAGGGTGATGGGTGCTATCATCACTAACTAACCAAGGGGTTTGTACTTTGGACATCTAGCATACTAGGGTTATGGGTGCTATCATCAATAACCTTGATGAGGGGTTTGTACTTCACACTCTAGGGTGATGAGTCCTATCATCACTTACCTTGATGTAGGGTTTGTACCTCACACACTAGGGTGATGGGTGCTATCATCACTAACCTACCAAGGGTTTTATACTTTGGAAATTTAGCTTGGTCTCTTCTACACATCTGATATCCTATATGAGCATGGGTTACTTAGGCATGTTTTACTTATGCATTGATCATACATGTCATATTGCTATATCATGTCGAGTGTCTATTGTTATACATGTTGATTATGAAGCTTACCTCTTGTTGCATTGCAACCAACATACTTAGTACATTTAA
>JAPFFP010043874.1:0-12870 GCA_026153255.1 Solanum medicagineum
TACACACATAAATATACATATTTTATTATCATTTATAACAAATGGTAGCAATATTAACAATATTTTCAGCTTGTTTCTATATCTTGCTTCTTCTTAGTTATTATCTGCGTCCCATTATTCAAAGTCCTTTCTCTTCCTTTTATTTTATTTTTATTTATACATTTTACTCATTTTAATTTGTTCCTTCAATTTCTTGAACCGTTTTACTTGGTTTATGATCTACTTCATCTTCTTCGTAGCTACATTTAGGATTCCCCATCCTTAATGTCTGTTACTTAACAAAAATTTTATTTGTTTCTTCAATTTATTCAACTGTTTTACATCATTTTATTGATTCAACTGATGATCTATTTCATCTTCTTCGTAGCTACATTTTAGGGTTTCACGTCCTTAATCTCTGTCCTCTCTAATGAAAAGTAAACAAAAGACTCCTAGACGGATTCACCAAAAATTTGGTTAATAGAGAGGAAATAAACGTCGATCCTAGTTTTAGTTTAGGAATTTCACAACCTTCTGAGTATGAAAATAGATTGTATGTGGAGAAAAAGGACAAAAATTAGATGGGAAAAAGGGGCAAAAAACGAAAAGTAAAAGAAGTGAGGTTGGTTGTTGACAGTAGTGATGACTTTGAAGATTTTCCACCTCAATTTCAAAAGAAAGGTAAAACAGATGCAGTTGTAACGAAAAGAAATCGACTATCTAAAAATGGCATTCTACTGAAAGTAAATATTCGATATGTATTTTCTTAGTTTTATTATTGTGTTGGACTTATGTATTCTCTTAGTTTTATAATTGTGTTGGACTTTTATGTGTTTACATGGGGGAATCTCCTTTACTGTGTCGACAAAATCACATCAATTGTGGCTTATACGTTAGTAGTTATCTTTGCTACTTGCCTTTTCAAAAAACTTGAGGTTCATTTTGTATGTGGATAGTAGTACGTATGCAAATATTTGCCACGGTGAAGCTTGTAGATGCGATTTTTATCAGTTAAAATTTTTATGCTGCTTTTAAGTTATAAGACTATTATGTCTTATCTCTAGCATGTACAGAAAAATCATTAAAAAGGTGATGTCTTGATAATGCCGATGGATAAAAAAGATGATATATGTAATTAGAGGAATTTGGTTTCATTGTTGGTTTTGCATCACTTGCTACAATATTAGTGTTGTTGTTCCATGTAATTTGTATGTTTCTTACAGTTAAGAAAAGAACACTTTACCGATGCAGAACATGATTCTGCAAGTTTTTCACAACTTGATTAGTATGTCTGGTGCAACTCTCTGTTTTTGCGAACAAATCCATCAAATTGTCTATTTTTCAGTTTTGGACATATCCAACTTATTATTACTTCTAGCTAAACTTTTTTACCATAGTTATTTGATCCTTTTTTGTATTGCTCCAGCAAAGTCTCCTATCAAGAAATGTTGGCTATGTTAGTTTCTGTATTTAATATAGGGTAGTGACATATATTTATTACTGCAGGTCCTTGTTATTTTCTTTTCTTGGTATAGTTTTGTAGCATTAAGAATTTGTTATTATTATTATGAAGTATGTAGCTATTTTACATTACGATTTTTAAGTTTTTGTATCATATTGATGTCATTTTTATTATCTGAGAAAGAAAGGAAATTATGAAATCAACGATAGTTTTCGATTTACAACTATTGATTGTCTATTCAAGACAAAGATTGATCTTCCTGTTGAGGCCAAAGGAATAATAAGCGTTGGTAAACACAAATTTGAGAGAAAAATTTCTTCTATTACTTACAAGAATAGATTACAAAACAACTCTCAACCTCACAGATTGCACTTTTCTTGGTGTTCTTGGTGATGTCTTGCAAATGAGGATTGTACCTCTATTTATAGTAAAATTTACAGGTGTGAATTGTCAAAATTTCTCCAAAGGTTGGTGGCTAACTTTGAAGAAATTTATACAGCCTTCATTTGAACAGTTATTCAAATGGGCTGTGCAGCCATTGTTGAATTCAACAATGACAGGTTCAATGGTTGCTGTTCCAATGGTGGCTGGAATTTTTCACTTTCTTTCAACTTGCTCATGCTTGTGAAAATAAGAAGGAATCTAGAATTAAAGATTTTAATGATATTGCTCAGTATATATGTTGACGCAAGACGTCATTTGTTGGCAAGTACCCCGAGATAAAGTGGATTATGTTTATTTCCAATAAACATTAAGGAGGGCCACCATTGGATTCTTGTTGTTTTTTATATTGTTGAAAGGTGTTTCAAGGTGTATGATTAATTTACAGATAGGTGAGATGTGAATTATCAAGTCCATAATATTATTGGCATGCTTGCATCTATTTTACCATATTACTTATCTGTGGTCAAGTTTTATTATAAACGTCCTGAATGGAAGACATCTTCGAAATACTATGGAATAAATAGGTTAGAGAGGATTAGTCGAATACATAGCTATTGCTGTTCCTCGACAACGAGATGCTTCACTGTAAGTTTTAATTGTTTACCAAATATGTATTATTTTCTATATTAATTTTATTAAACTGACTAGTATTTTGATAATAATAATTTTATTTTTAGGGACTGTGGAGTTTATGTTACTGCATTTGCAGAGTTAGTAAGCAATGACTAAGACATTTTAAATAAAGAAATTGATCCAGACAAGCTTCGAAAGAGGTTTGATACTCTACTATGGGAATATGCTAGAACGAAGCAAGAGAGTAATCTTCAAAGTGAAGACGAAAGACCACCAAAATAAATATAGTTATATTAGTTCGTATGTCTGAAAACTTCATGATGTAAAGAAAGTATACAGCTGACGTGCTAGTCATTTTGTTATGGGGAAATTAGTGTATTAGTTACATTTTGGAGACTTTTAATATATATTTCACTATTATGATTTTATATGATTAGTTTAATTCAATTTTATATGATTAGTTTACTTTTTTAAAAAAAAAAATCATCATCCACGCTAGATTAATTCAATCTGATACGATTAATTTACTTTTTTTTAATTCATCATCCATGCTAGTTTAATTCTGTTTGATATGATTAGTTTACTTTTTTTTAATTCATCATCCATGCTAGAATACAATTAATTTACTTTTTTTAAATTCAGCATCCACGCTAATTTAATTTAATTTTATATGATTAGTTTACTTTTTTTTTAATCCATCATCCACGCTAGTTTAATTAAATTTGTTCTGATTAATTTACTTTTCTTTTAATTCATCATCCACGCTAGTTTTAATTCAATTTGTTATGATTAATTTACTTGTTTTTAATTCATCATACACGCTAGTTTAATTCAAACTTAGAGAGAGGACCTTGAGAGCTAAGGGAGAGATGACGAAGTTGTAGACCGAAGTAGATCTTGTGTTTGATAGATGGGCTGATCGAGATGAGACATCAGTTCTTGTCATATTATACATTCCTTATTCTTCTGTTGAGGTGATACACTCTTCACATTTGGTATGCGACTGCCATGCCTGTGGCCTAGTCTCATGTACCACTTATTGATTGCTATTCAAGTTGGGAGGATGAAAAGCGAATGAAGTCATTCATTAATTTTGATCTTACCCCATTGATCTGAGTGTTTCCACTCCTATGCTAAATGAGATGCGACCTGAGTTTCATACTACGTATGGTTTTGTGAACTCCGAATGAGTCCTAATAGACAATAGAGATTGTAATCTATGTATGTTCTCAGATAAGATTTCTCGAAAAAATTGTGCTAATGATCTTTCGTTCCAATCTCTTTGAGTAATCCAGCTTTCAAGTATTGATAGAAGTATTGACGATAGTAGACAAGTTATGGGTGATGGAAGAGAATGAGTGCTTTTGAATTGTGATAAGGGAGTGGAGTTCCTATCCTTGAGTTGATGTTCCTTTTGAGCCTCTACGTACTTGGTATGCAAGTCCTTGATAGTATTCGTGCGTAATAATGATATTGGGGTAAAGTTTAAACTCTAGATATTGTGTTCTGAGTCTATTCTTGAGAACGAGTATTCGAGTATCTAATTATCTAAGTTCTTGATTGTATTCATGAGTACCTTGCATGGAGAGCTAGTAGTTTGAGGGTTCGCCAAAGGGGAAGATGAGGAGTTCCTCCAGGTCCACATTATGATGTTAATAGTAGTAGACTGAGAGTGGGGGTAGATAAGGAGGAATGAATGTATCATTGTTATGATAGTGGTGTTACACTTCTGTCGTGTAGAGATAGAGGTAGGGAGAGGGAGAGATGTGAGACCCTATGATGTGCAATAGATAGGTAAGAGTATGTGAGTGTGACCATGAGTGAGAGTTCATTAAATGGTGGAGGTAGAAGTGTTAAGTAAGCTTGAAGATTCTAAGACATAGTTAAGGTGGTTGGAGTGATAGGCTTGAATGTGCGGTTATTATTATGTAAGTGTTGATGATAGACTATTGAAGACTTCGTGATGAAAGTTTCAAGTAAGGATAGGGTGTAGTGAAGAGGACTAGGGATCTCTTAAGGAAATTCCCTGAGAAAGTATATGGTTGAGTATTGAGGATTAGCTTTGTAGGAATATGATCATCTTGTGGATAACACCTTGAGGCTTAGACGTAGGCTTGAATGAAAGAGGAGGAGGTGGTTAGATAGGAATTTCAGTAAGAGCTATAAGCTTAAGATGAGGGAGTAGAGTGCCATGAAAGGGAGTATAATTGAGATTAGGTCCTAAGCTTGAGAGTTGTACATAGAGTCTTATGTATCCATGGCCCCATCCCCCATTAGAGTTGATGGCTTGTTTCCTGAATTCATAATGTTGATTGTCGAGGTTTCCAAATGATTCGAATTGATTGAGTTTTGATCTTCCATTCATGCTTGATGGTGAATATGCCTAAGAGGATATCTCTACTCTTGATCTGAATTGATTTGTCTATTCTGAGTGACTTGTGACTATCCAGATTAGTTGATTGAGTATTGAAACGAGTCTTGATTGTTATTCGTGCCTAACGATGAGAGTGTCGAAGGTAATGTCCTTACCCATAGCTAAATTGATTGTCTTTTCGTGAGTGGGTTGTCTATTCTTGAGTCTAAGATAGAGATGTAGAAGGTGATGAATAGTTGAGAGTTTGAGAGTTCTCGAGTGAGGGGAGAGATACGTTTTGAGTCTACTCGTGCTTTATTCTACCTTTGCTCATCATTTGAGGATGGATGATCCCAAGGGGGAGATGATGTAAAACCCCATAGATTAATTAAATTTGAGACGATTAAGTTACTTTTTTCTAATTCATCATCCATGCTAGTTTAATTCAATTTGATATGATTAGTCAACTTTCTTTTTTTTTTGAAATTCATCATCCATGCTAGACTAGTTTTATTTGATACAATTAATTTATTTTTTAAAATTCATCATCCATGCTAGTTTAATTCAATTTGTTATGATTAATTTACTTTTTTTTTAAATTCATCATCCACGCTAGTTTGATTCAATTTGTTATGATTAATTTACTTTGTTTAAATTCATCATCCACGAAAGTTTAATTCAATTTATATGATTAGTTTGCTTTTATTTATTCATCATCCACGCTAGTTTAATTCAATTTGATACGATTGATTTACTTTTTTTAATTCATCATCTAAGCTAAGTTAATTCAATTTGATACAATTAATTTACTTTACTTAATTCATCATCCACGCTAGTTTAGTTCTGTCATGCCCCGGGAGGGCACCCTAGACATAACTGACACTCGGAGACTATTATTAGTATTTAAGCGTACCACCTAGCCTCATCACATTCATTCAGTCAGTCAATCAATGAAAGACATTATGGAAAGACAATGTAATTATAATTGGCTACAGGACTAAGCATCTAAGTCCATCATACGAGATAAGATTAGTGAAACTCAGTTTAAGAAAAGAAAGGGGAGCAGAACCCCAACATCAACACATCATCTCTCTGTGTCTATAAAGCCTCTAAATCTACTGTCTAAGAAGGTACCATGACAGGCCATGGCTATCACAACTCAAAGAAATAACTAAAACATCCGAAAGAAAGAAACCATCTTCCGAATGCAGGGGAGGACTCACCACTCTCTGGAAATCGGGAACCTCTGAACCTCAATGATTTGTCTACTGAAGTCCTCTGTCTATTGAATCTGCATCATCAAACAATGCAGCGCCAAATGGCGTTAGTACGTGAAATTTATTGTATGTAAAACAGGCTAAAAGTAAATGATATATATAGGATAACATGGAACAATTCAACTCATCAAACCCTCATCGCATCTCAGAATAAAGAGTAGACACTATCACAATTAACATCAGTCAAGTCTCATACCATTACATCAGCATCTGAGTACTATCAAGAGGGAACCTATCTGGGAGTTTCTTGGACCTACAACCATCACCTATGAGCCTATGATGTCACAATAAACCAATGTCATTGCCATATCCACCCAGTACCTTGTCGGGATAAAGGGCGTGCATCATTGGATTGGATCCAGAATAACATATCATCAAGTCCTGTTTTGGGACTAAGAAAACATCCATTCTCACGGTCCAATCCTCCCCTACGTTGGACAAGTAGTTATGAGTGCAAGTGAGACTCACTTTCACTCATTTCGGTGCTCGATACTTCTCCCAAGACTCAATATGCTCATAAACATCAACATTTGTCATCATTTGGTCTCTTTTCGACAGGGAACATCAATTCATCTCATCATCCATCAATACAAGGAATTAAGGGTATTCCTTTTTAAAATTACATTCACGCTCCTTAAGACTCTAAGGAATATCAACCTTATCAGCATCAATCATCAAGACATTCAACTCGGGACCCAGACTACACAAGCAAGACTTACTCATAGGGCCCGTGCTTTAGACATCAACCCCTAAGTTCATTCTTAAAGTTATTAAATAGGATAATCATGCAGGGTTTATGAAATCATACAACTAAGTCACTTAAAATCGTGCAAACAAGTAATTGAAATTATGATGATCATCACTTCAAGAAAATATATGCAAAGTAAAATAGTTTACAGTAAGAACATTCAAGTATTGTACAGACATAACCCATTGTTGGCCTCTAGCACAGGCAAGTGTACATAGTCAAAACAAGTAATACACTGGTCTTTTTAAAGATCGGGATGTCGAACCCAAAGGACTTGATATAACTTGGTAATTTTCCAAATTGTTATGTTGATGAAAGATTGTGTAAAAATTAATTTAAAAATTTGTTATTATGAACTAACTTATGAAATATTGAACACTAAGAAGTATTATTATACTCAAATTAATTCTTGTGATTAAATACCAATATAAATAAAATTTCGGGATTGTAACTTTATCGACGTTGAATTAGTTATTAAACTCTACAATTATGTTTGAGTTGTCGATTGTTGATTCAAAGGGTTCAAATTACCAAAATAGGATTGCACACCTCTTTTTAGCCTATTTTTAGTGTTTGCCTAACTATGTTGTTGAGCGGGGATAGACAATCCAATAAAAATTGGAATCAAGCAAGGTGTATAGGTAGTTGTCACAATTCTCAAATACAGAAATCAACTTTTTTTCATAAATAAAACAAGCTTCTTATACTATCTATATTCTATGCATCATAACATCTTTTGAATTCATGATACATAACAAATTCATTTCAAAGGTGATCAAGCTCAAAAATGGAGATTTAAGGAGTATAAGAACAATCACAGCTCATTCATAAATGTAAGATTTCAACAACTAAAACATTGTCTAAGTTACAATCCCAAAAAATTAGAAATTTAGCAACTCATATTAAGATTACACACCAAATACATATTCAAACTCATAATCAAAACAACAAATTCAAAGATAAAACTAACCAAAGGTTGAAGAACTTGTTTTTCTTCTCCCTTCAATGATTTTCGTCCAGGATAGACAAGATGGAAATAGGATGATCAATTACAACAAATGTAGGATCTCTTATAACACTAAAAGTTCCTGAAAATATGGCTTTTCCCAACTTTTACTCAAGTCCGCGTCGCGGACTTAGCCTACTTTTCACCCACTTGCTGTTTTTGTCAGCTGACTCAGAAAGCACCATTTTAACACTGGTCCGTGATGCGGACCAAGTGTTAATTATTTTTCTTAACTTTTCACTCTGTTGATGTCTCTACTTGGTTCTTATATCATCCCGAAGCAATGTTTGCGAGTACAAACTCATGAAAAACCAAAATAACTTGGTGCAATTAGCCCAACATTAGCAAAGTACACAAAAGAATTATAAACAAACATAAAACATTATGATTTGACCCTCGAGTGTCACTTTATTTATGGAATTTTTGACTCTTTAGGCATATAAATACGTTTAAGATCACCTATACCTTCAACTATCAACTCTCTACAATCAAAGGGGCACATGGAAGAACATTTTCATGTTTTTGGGTAGCCTTTACATACTTGGATGAAGAATTACTACGATTCTTCAAAGATTTAGACCCCAACTTTCAATCCGCCAAACTTTCTTGTCTCATCTCTCAAGAGTTCTTCACGTAAAAACTTAAGAAAATGAGTTTTAGAAACTCTTAATCAATATAAAATGATTTTTAAACACGTTTATTGGACTTAAAATAGGTTGGGAATACCCAAAATATCCTTCCTGAAATTAAAAGAAAAATCATCACTAGAAATGACAGGTCCGCAACGTCCAGGGGTGCGGACCAATGTATTTTTCTCCAAAATTTTCCATACGAATTTTAAACTTTCCGTCAAAAATTTTGACAAAATGATAAGTGTTTATCCGTGCCCCAGGCATGTCGCGCCCTGGGCGCGCATCGACACTATCTCGGGTTAAAATTGTGAAAATTATTTTTCGACTCAGTTGCTCTAAAATCGAGTCGAAACCATTTTCCCACTAATTTTTTCATGATGATCGTAAATTCGATCTCGGATTTCCCGTTGGAGTTTGAGAAGACGCATTATGCGCACGATTACTTCTAGGGGCATTTCGGTTATTTTATGGGGTGCTACATCATCTCCCCCTGGGGATCATTCGTCCTCAAATGATGAGTAAAGGTAGAATAAAGGTACGAGTAGACTTAAAACTCCTCTTACTCCTCACTCGAGAACTATCAAACGCTCAACTATCCATCACTTTGCTACATCTGTATCTTAGACACAAGAATAAAATCAACACATCATTTCAAAAATGGAACTTTCAATTACATAAAGGATAGGAGAATTACCTTCGACGTCCTTGTCATTTGGCACGAATAGGTGCGGGTATTTGATCTTCAATAGCTTCCTTAGCTTCCCATGTAGCTTCCTCAATAAATTGGTTCCTCCATACAATTTTGACGGAGGCTATCACTTTATTCGTCAACTTGCACACTTGACGGTCAAGAATTTGGATTGGAATTTCCTCATAGGACAAACTATCCTTTACCCTCGTACTCTCAATAGGGATTGCCAAAGGAGGATCTCCCAAACATTTCTTCAGCATCGAAACATGAAACACCGGATGGATCCCGTCTAGCTTGGAAGGCAAGTCTAACTCATAAGCGACCTTCCCAATTCTCCTCATCTGATAGGGTCCGATATAGCGTGGACTTAACTCTCCCTTCTTACCAAACCTCATGACACCTTTCATGCGTGACAATTTCAAGTATACCCAATCATCTACATTAAATTCCAAGTCCCTTCTTCTCACATCAGTGTAAGACTTTTGACAACTCTGTGTTGTCTTCAACTTTTCTCTAATGACCTTCACCTTCTCCATGGACTGGTGGACAAGATCAGCCTCAATCAATTTATCTTCACTAACCTCGAACCACCCAATCGGTGATCTATATCTCCTCCCATACAAAGCTTCATAGAGGGCCATCTGGATACTGGCATGATAACTATTGTTGTACGCATATTCGATCAATGGTAAATTCTCATCCCATTTCCCCTTAAAGTCAATGACGCACACTCTCAACATATCCTCCAAGATCTGAATGGTGCGCTTCGCCTATCCATCTGTCTGTGGATGAAAGGCCGTACTCAAATTTACCTTAGTACCCAATCCCTTATAGAAAGATCTCCAAAATTAGGAGGTGAATTGAGCTCCTCTGTCCAAGATGATAGACAAGGGAACCCCATGCAACCTCACAATCTCACCAATGTATAACTTAGCATATTCCTCAGCCGTATTAGTTGTCTTGACTGCCAAGAAGTGGGCTGATTTAGTCATCCTATCCACAATCACCCATAACAAGTCATGCTTCTTTCGGAACCTTGGTAAATCGGTAATGAAATCCATGCTGATCATCTCCCATTTCCACTTAGGAATTTTGAAATTCTGGGCCAATCCACATGGTCTCTGATGTTCAACCTTGACTTGTTGGCAATTAGGGAACTTAGAAACGAATTCAGTGATGTCCTTCTTCATTCCATTCCACCAGTAGACTTCTCTTAAGTCATGGTACATCTTGGTGGAGCCAGGATGGATAGAATATATGGAGCTATGAGCTTCGTCCATGATCCTATCTCGAACACCATCAATGTCGGGAACACAGAATCTTCCCTAGTATCTAAACACCCTATCTCCCCTTTTATAGAAAACCATCACTTTTTGCTTATGAACAATTTCTTTCAACGAGAACAACACAGGGTCTTGGTCTTACTTTTCATACACCTCTGACACTAAGGATGAAGCAGACTCGTTCTTAACATTGACCCCACCTTCATTATTCTCCTTGAGTTGTACTCCTAGTCGTGCCAACCTGTGCAGTTCCTAAGATAATTCTTTCTTCCCTTCCTCCACATAGGCAGTGCTACCCACAAACAACCTGCTAAGAGCATTAACAACAATGTTAGCTTTACCTGGGTGGTAGAGAATGCTCATGTCATAATCTTTGAGCAACTCCAGCCATCTCTTTTGCCACAGGTTGAGCTACTTCTGACTGAAAACATACCGCAAGCTCTTGTGGTCTGTGAAAATGTCCACATGCACTCCATACAAGTAGTGGTGCCAGATCTTGAGTGCAAACACCGCTGCTGCCAACTCGAAGTCACGAGTCAAATAGTTTTTGTCATGAATCTTGAGTTGTCTAGAAGCATAGGCTATCACCTTTCCTCTCTGCATCAACACACAACTTAGTCCAACTCTAGATGCATCACAATATACAACAAAATTCTTCGTCCCATCGGGCAAAGTCAAAACTGGTGCTGTAGTCAGTCTAGTATTCAATGCTTGGAAACTCTTATCATATTCATCAGACCATTGAAACGTAGCCTTTTTCTGAGTCATCTTGGTCAATGGTGAAGACAAAGAAGAGAAGCCCTCAACAAATCTACGATAATGGCCTGCCAATCCCAAGAAACTTCTTATTTCTGTCGGAGAGTTTGGTCTAGGCCAGTTCTTAACCTCTTCAATTTTCTGAGTATTCACTCGAATACCATCACCTGAGACAACATGTCCTAAGAAGGCCATGGACTTGAGCCAAACCTCACACTAACTTTGCATAGAATTCAGTCTTTGAGAGTTTGCAAGACTACTCTAAGATGATTGGCATGCTCCTATTCATCCTTATAATACACAAGGATATCATCAATATATACAATCATGAACATGTCAAGATACGGTCTAAATACTATGTTTATCAAATCCATGAACGCTGCAGGAGCATTAGTTAAGCCATAGGACATGACCAAGAACTCAAATGGACATACCTCGTTCTAAAGGCTATCTTGGGGATGGCACATTCCCTCACCTTCAATTGATGGTAACCCGATTTGAGGCCTATCTTGGAGAAATAAGAGGCACCCTGAAGTTGGTCAAATAGATCATCTATCCTGGGGAGAGGATACTTATTATTTATCATCACCTTGTTCAGTTACCGATAGTCTATTCACATACTGAGAGACCCATCTTCTTACGCACGAATAGGATAGGAGCACCCCAAGGAGAGACACTAGGCCTGATTAAACCTTTCTCTAGTAAGTCTTTCAATTGCTCCTTCAGTTCTTTCAATTTGGTGAGGGCTATTTAATAAGGTGGAATTGCGATAGGCTGGGTGTCGGGGAAAACATCAATCCCAAAGTCAATCTCTATGTCCGGAGGGACTCTAGGTAGATTATCAGGAAATACTTTGGGAAACTCACTCACAATCGGGACTGACTCAAGAGTACGAGACTCAATATCATCAAACTTAACTTGCACTAGGTAAATACAACCCTTGGATATCATCTTTCTGGCTTTAAGATAAGAGATAAACTTGCCTTTAGGTGCAACAGAACTCCCCTTCCACTCTAAGATAGGTTCATTAGGAAATTGGAACTTAACAATCTGAGTTTTACAATCAACAGAGGCATAACAGGCGTGAAGCCAATCCATGCCATATATCACATCAAAATTAATCATCTCCAATTCTACCAAGTCAGCTAAGGTATCTCTATGATAAATAGATACGACACAGTCCCTGTAAACCCTCTCAGCTAAGATAGATTCACCAGTAGGAGTGGAAATAGCAAAAGGTTCAAGCAAACATTCTGGAAGAACCCAAACTTACCAGCCACATAAGGAGTCGCAAAAGATTAAGTGACACCCAGGTCAAGCAGTGCATAACAATCAAAAGTAAAAACTCAGAGCATACCCATGACAACATCTGGTGCTGCGTCCTGGTCCTGATGAGTCTCCATGGAATAAACACGGTTAGTCCCACCTCCTGTACCTGTAGTAGTGCCCCTCTAATGACCGCCAATTGGGGGCGCAGCGAAGGACTGGGCTCTATTGCTCTCCTCACCGCGTCTCCTCTTCAGGAACTCTGTAACACCCCACACCTTATAATACTAATACAATTCAAAGGAAACATGACATGATTGGATAAATTGACGCTAAATTTTACTAGTGCTTGAATCTCGCGTTAATGGGCTATATGTACATCTAGCGATTAAGAGGGTCG